>JAXBDA010008067.1:0-15810 GCA_036023075.1 Gaultheria prostrata | reverse complement strand
GAGGGCAGTCTCTCTCCTCATTAAATAGTCTTTACTCACTCTCTCTCCCTACATTAATTACACATCGTCTTCTCCGGTCGCTAACTAGGCCGTCGGAGTGCCATCCCGGGCAACCACCGTCCGGGCTAGGCACTAACACGGTTGTTCAGTGTGCATGTTGCTTGCTTTGCTCAGCGGCCAGGATCACGGCGAGGCCACAACAGCTCCCCCTTACCTTCAGCGTCCAGGGCGGTCCAAAGGGGTCACTCCGGGGAAGTTACCTCCACACTAACGTTGTCCGTAGTCCACTGAGCTATTAGTATTGAAGTGCGAATACAAAACTCGTTCCAATCGCTTTACGATTGTGATTGAGGTAATGTTGTATCGTGCATTCTCATATGCCCTTTCGTAATACTTTATTTCTATAGTTTTGTCGAGTCTTTTTTAAATAATATCCTTAAGAACATTTTCTTCATCTTGCATGCTTGTCATGGGTCTTTTATATTGAGCAACTTTCCCCGATTGGGATGGGGGGCCTGTTCCGATCGCTTCGCGACTGTGGTTGAGGTAATGCTCAGATGCACATTTATGTATGCCCTTTTGTAGTACTTTTTTGGTTTGTTGATAACAACATTCTGATCTTCGTTTTGCATGCTTGTCTCAGGTCTTCTTATAAAAGTATTATTCGTAGTGCTTTCATTTGCTTGTTCACTGCTCACACTTGTTTTTGTCACACACGCGCACTGGTTAAGGTTGTTTGTTTTATATCGGTCCATTCAGTGGCCTTGAGGGTTACCTTATGGCTCAACTGTGGATTTTCTCGGTGTTATGTTGTGGTCCATGGAATCTTTGGTTATCAAGTTTGAACCGGGGGTGGCGATGGTTATTGTTATTTGGGTTACTCGGCATCACATTGTTTTTCGAGGGGAGCTTCATGGAGTGTTTGTTGTAGCGGAGTAATTTGGAGTTTTGGTGCTTACTTCTCGGCGTTACATTGTTGGTTCTAGCTAGCCTGGTTTGATGTCTGGAATGATTTAGTGGATTAGCATCATGGGCGGTGATGGTGTGCGGGAGGGGGATGTTATTTTGCTGCAATTAGATGCCAATAAGCTAAGGGAGATCACCACAGATGACTCAAGATTCTCCGTAGCAAGTTTTCTTCATTCCATGGTTGCGTCTCTTTTCAGCAGCATCTCTACCGATTTTAGAACTCTGTAGTTGGCCTCGGTCATCTAGTTGCTTGACGTCTAACCATGCCGCGAAGCTCTCGACTATAGGTGCAACAATCACTTGGTTTGTGTCCGATAGTTTCTGCTTGGAAGTTTCGTCATTCGAGGAGCTACCGAGACAGCAACGTATTGACACCGTACATTGATCACAGACATCTGACTACCGAAACAAACTTTCGCTGGATATATATCCTTCATTTGTTTTAGTTCTATTTTATGTTCTCTTCTCGTCTGTATGTTGTTATTATACTGTTATCTTTTTCCGGTGTTTTTAATAACATTTGGCTTTAAATAAAATTCTCTTTGTTTCACCACAAAAAAAAAAAAATGGTGTATCCTATGATCGTCGTATTATATCGCATGGTTTTTTTTTTCTTTTCTATAACAATATGTTTTTTCGAACACAAAACAGTTGGAAGCTTTCAGATAAGCGGCATCGAAATATCGGCGACACGGTGAATTTCTCTCAAGGAAAAATGCATTTTTTGTCAGGCCTGGGATCCTCTGCCCCCTCTCCATATCCCCTTCTCAAATACTCTACACCCTCTCCATGTCCCCTTCTCAAATACTCTACACGTGTCTTCCACACCCAAAAAATCGAAGGGCCAACTTGTAAGTGGTTTTCTGGTGTGGAAGACACGTGTCGAGTGTTGGAGGGGGAGGAGGATAGGGAGAGGGGGCCTGAGGTGTCAAGTCTTAAAATTTGGGGGAAAAAAACATTGGACATGTATCTCACTATCACTTCTTGAAAGCTGGGGGCCAACTTGTAAGTGGTCGTTTCGATAACTATCAAACCCCAAGGCGTTTGGCCACGTGGGTTAAAGATAGCAATTAAAGGCTTATCATCTCAAGGCGTTTGGCCACAAGGGTAAAAGAAAGCAATCAAAGGGTATGTATTCTAAGAGGTCGCATGATGAATCTCACCAAAGCGAAATATTTCAAACTTTAAGGTCATTAAAAATTTGTTCGATCGTTAATTTTAAAGCTTTTGAGACCCGAAAATCCAGTAATAAAAAAAAAACCTATTTATAAGAGAAAAAATGGGGATAAGGTTAGCTTTATTGTCACGTGAGATTCATTAATAGGACCTTTCCGATGGGTATTATTTTCAATTTCCGATAAGCTGAATGTGAAAGAGTGGGCAAAAAGAAGATAAGTGGATAAGGTAGCCACGTCTGTATGATATGTTATCTGGATTATTTGGATCCTCTCTACTCTCTAGGGGACTGGACAGTTTTGTCCGGGTCTTTTTTAGATTCTTTTCAGATCGGTTTTGATGATTAGGACCATTAATATTTTAGACATCGTCGAAATATTCAACAAATCGGAAGTCATGTTAATTGGATATCGTTTAATATCTTTTCAAAACATGTTTATTTCAACAACAAAAAAAATTGGTTCAGAAGATATTGCAGCAGTGGATAAAAATCAAATTTGTTAAAAATGAATATCTTTCGAGAACAGATCAAAGGATATCCAATTAACATTATATTCTTTTCACAAAAATTAATATTATATTCTGCTTGCCTAATGTTCTCGACGAGGTCTACAATATTAAAGGCCCCTATCACCAAAATAGACTCTAGGAAAGGCCAGAAACCACTCCGACAGGACCGTCCAGTGTCCCTTACTAGAGAGATCCAATTCCTTTAATTCCTATGACCGACTTTGGATCATAGATTTGTAGAATTTTTTTTGCAGAATGGAAGAAAATGAAATTAAAAAGACACTCCAGACATTCAATCGTGATTGAGTTTGTATTTCTTTTCTTTGTGTTTGGTTTGACTGGAAAATGAGAAGACAAAAAATATAATTTGGGAATATAATTCTCTCATGCTAACGACATCAAGTGCGACGTAACTCCCATTTCTCTTTTATTTCCCTTTCCATTTGTTTGTTTTAAAATCTTGAATTTCTCAAGAAAAATGAAAATGTAAGGCATGGAATTTCCTCAACTCACAAGCTGTCTTCCTTGCCGAAATCAGTCATAAATCCGAAATCCAAAACTCAATCACAAAAGTAAATCAAAACAAACCAAAGTAAAGTGAATGAAGTTTTAAGTCCTAATCAATTGATGTCGGCTACAAAGATTTTAAACAATAGTTGAAGCAGCGAAGTCGGGAAAATAACAAAAGCAGTATATGTTCCAAAAAAAGCTCGTCCTAGCTACAACCTACTATCTAAATGTACCATCTTTGCTGTCCGTGACAACTTTGTTAGTCACCGCATCAACCCTAATATGACACGATTTACATGATTACATTTAAGGCATGTAGACTGATGATTACGGTAACACAAATACACCTAACTTTGGGTTCTGCAGGTTTTATTTGAACTCAGCACATTCATGTTTTGTGTCGGAAAGAGCCGACCTAAGATCTATGTCCAGTTCAAATGAACACAAAGTTCAACATATAAAGAGTTAGCTGTGCTATAACCCAGACAGAGTGACCATCACTCACCTCAAATTTATCGATAGTCCAGCAAAACTTCTAAGAATAACCAATTTATTTGGCCGAGGAGGAAATCCGTCGAAATTCACAACCAACTCCAGAACACAAAATCCCCACCCCAACTTAAAGCCTTGGCAGTCTGATACTATTCCTTTTGTTATTACCTGAATTGCAATGTATCTTTTCGGGAAAAATTTACAGAAAAGGAGGGATGAGTGTAAACTTCAAGTATTTCGGTGTTTCCTACCGAGTTGTCCACCTCTTTGCTTCCGCAGCAAGTGTTGCTATAGAAAACAAAGGAACTACAACTCAGGAGTCTACTGATAAGAACACAAAGTTCTTCCAAATACAGCATCTTTTTTTCTTTTCTTTCCATTGTGCGATCTTGACAATGTCCAAATGAGGAAATTAATAAAGAAGAATAAGAAACAGAAGCACTAGTCAAAGTGGATGCCCCTAAGGAAAGTTTCTCCCGGAATACTTCAAGGCCACTCAAGGAGCCAAATTCAGCCAAGGGGCAATCAATCTCTGTAAGGACCACAACTTGCAGACCCAATAAACTGTGAAAGTGGCCCTAGACCAACATGGTAAAAAAAAGGCAAGTTCAAGTTTCTTTTAATAGCAAGCTAATGTTTCATTATGTATGAAATCATACTTCTCTTACCCACATGGGTGATGTGGGTTGTCACAATCTTCCTTCATTTTTCCCCTTCACGAGATGTACCAACCTCCTAAATGCCAGATAACGGTAATAAACAAGAATATAGACATACATGAACATCATCTTACAGAAAAAAAAGAAAATAAGCAGCTTGCAGTAACTATACAGGAGCATATGGGAGTTTATTGAGGCAACATGTCTGAACTTATACCATAATCCTTAACTAAAGGGAGAACGCGTACAAGAAAGAGCTCAACTTATAAACAAGTAGAAAAAGACCCACCTCTACAGGAACTTTTCAATGCTGGTGGTCAGGGTTAATTTAGGAACAGCACCAATAACTGCATCTTTCTTCTCTCCATCCTTGAAGATCATAACTGTTGGAATGCTACGGATACCATATCTGGTTGCTATGGAAGGACTCTCATCGGTGTTCACCTTGTAGCATTTGAGCTTCCCAGTATACTGCTTTGCCAATTCATCTATAACAGGGTGGATCATCCGACATGGCCCACACCATGGAGCCCAGAACTCAACTAGAACAGGAGAAGTGGACTCGAGGACAACTGACTGCCAAGTTGAATCAGTAACAGGAGCCACTGCAGTTGTTAAAGAAACAAAATGTGATGTTTTACTTTAGCACCAAGCAGTAGGTTTCCTAAGGCAAATGCGGAAATGACATTCGGATAGCGCGGTAGGCTTCATTAAACAACTACTAATCATGATGACATTGTGAGGATAGCAATGAAAACACCAAAAAAGAACGCAATGAGGTTGATCATAAATCATATGAACAATGCTTGTTAAAAGTATCTAAAGTTAACTACATCGGTAGTCCCTGCAGTATGCACAAAGTCTCCCTTCGATCATTGGGTTTTATTTCAATGATTTAACCTTATTCTCAAGTTTCGATGTGGTCCTTCTGTATGGAGCCACCAGAAATACCAAAACAAAACGACCATCTCCAGATCAAGCGTGCCCTCAGCTGTCATCTCATTCCCATATGCTATATATACACCATGGTCCACGGGTAAAGGCAAGATCAGACAAAGCAACTGTTTTGATGAAGGTCAAATCACCAATTCAGTGACACCATGAAGTTCTAAAGCAGAAACATACCCTACTTCGCTCTCACAGGTTTTTTTCTCAAGAAAAAAAAAGTAAGCAACACTGAATGGTGGATACAAGAAAAAGATTGGAAATTTAAGTGACAAACATTTTGAGACCACTGAACAACAGGACTTCAGCAAATCAATGGTGATATGCAGTCTGCACCATCTACTAACATTAAACATACCAAAAAGCTGCAGAAGCTGCACAAAAACCAAAACTCTCTCTTCTCTCGCAGTATGTACATATCCATCTATTTAAGGAGTTCCAAACTTAATCCGACAAACACCATATGTTTTCCTAAATTGACTAAAAAACACTAAATACAGGGTTCGCCGGTGCTAGTATGGAAACTGCAATCAACAGAGGTAAGGATGTAATGTCAACCTTATGTGTTGTTGTGTGCTTCGCTTTTCCATTGATAATATTCTACTATGAAAGCATGAGGTGAATCAAACTATTCTTGGTGGCTAGAGAATCCTATGTCTCACTGTAAAACAAACTTGCAATACTTGGCACTGGGAATGAAGACATGAAAGCTTAGAGGTGAATCGCTTCGCGACTGCTTAATGGAAGGGTGGTTAGAACTTAGAAACAATCAGCCCAATTGCATCAATGGGCACACAAGTGGATGTGGATAAGAAGAGGATTTCCCTTGCGACGTATGATGGATTTTCAAGTGTTTTTTAATCTGAAATTCGTTCTACTGTCCTTTTTTTGCCTCACTTTCTCCTCCATTTTCTCTTCCTTCCTCCCTCACTGTTCTCAACCATCCATCCTATTCCATGTTCTAAGATGTCAAAATTACACCCCCAGAAAGCACATGCTTGTTTATCAGGATTACAATGAATCCACATGGAAGGACCATAATGAAACTCAGTTCAATGCATTAATAACGAAAACGCTGCATTCCTAGTACCATCAACAACAAAAAAATCCTCTACCCCCGTAACCAAAGCGAACCGGAAACACACCAAAGAAAAAGCCTCAAATCCCTCCCCAACAATCTGGAAATACCATCAAAACAATGGGCTTTTTTCTCTTCCAGCTGCGCACCTTAACAATGGTGTTAATACCGCATAAGTTAAAGCCTCTCTATTTCACCAGATGTCCACAACCATCATTGATCTAATACTTCTTCCGACATTCCAGTGATCGCTCGTAGAATAGTGCTTCGAAATCTACCATGCCTAGGACCAAAAGCAATTTTTTGCACTTTTGCTTTCTCAAATTTACATCTCATGGAACATTAGCCAGGTGAAAAGACAAAATAAGAAGATGTTTCAGACTTTAGAGTGGCCTATGCGAGCAATGGTCGGACACAACCAATTTTACCTCCATTCTTACATCTCTATCACAAGCGAAAATGGGACCTCTTAATAGTGTTATGGGTCTCACCTTCACTTGCGAGAGGGATGTAAGAATGATGCAAAATTGGATGTGTCCCTAACATTGCTCATGCTCGGCCTATTTTGATAGCAAACAAGGTTCATGCATATCCAACTGCGAATTTAACACTCCCAATTGACTTCCACTGCATTGCTATTCCAAATAAATTTCACTTCATGAAAAGTTTTGTCAAGAAAGGTAACTAATTAAAGACCAAGTATTGTACAAAAACCACAGAATGACGCCGGGTTTTCCATTTCCTAAAATGAGAAACTCATAAAATCAAATCAGGTGCTAAAATCAACCCATTTTAGCAAAGGAAAGTGGGTTGATTTTAGTGCCTGATTTTCTCATTTGCTAAAATCACCCGTTTGATTTTATGAGTTTCCCATTTTAGCAAATGAGAAACTTAGCCTAAATTGACTTGGAACACCTTTTTTTGGTTTGCTTCCCTAACTCCTTGCCCGCAAAACTCATAGGGCGAGTTATGCCCGGTCGTTACCTTCAGGGCCTGGAGTCTGGAGTCAGTAGAGGTGCGCGCAAACTGGTCCGGTCCTCCGGCTATCGGGAAAAAAAAAACACCTTTTTTTGGTTTAATCATAGTCGAGCAGACATGAAATAGTAATTTGTTTCTCATAAGTATGATGAACTGAAAGCAGATTAGAATTCAAATCAAACCTTCAACAGCCGTGTCTTGAGCCTCGCACACGATCCGACTCCCACGGCGACTGAGTCTCCGACTCACTAATCCTCGAGTGCTAGTCACATAAGCAGACTGGATCTTGACGGATCTCCGGCTACCGGACAGTGAACGGACTGATGAACACCTGATCGGAGCAAACGTGGCAGCTGTAAAAGTGGAAGCACGGGGGACCGTGAGGACTTCGAGGACACCGGCCATCGGACTCGAGAGAGAGAGAGGGAGGGAGGGAAGATGGCTGTTGTTTGTTTGGTTGTATGTGAGGAGTGGCAGAGAAAATGACGACTGAACGAGAGCGAGAGAGATCAAAGGCCACGTGGTGAGCAGTGGCCACGCGGAGACGTTTACGGTTTCGATTGGCTCCGAATAAATGGGCCCTGGGGCTTCCACTAGTGTGGTGGAGTGTGGCGCTAGCCGTTCGCGAATTGTTCGAAATTTGATTCGGTAAACTCGATTGTAAATAATTGAGTCGTTTGTGAATTATTTGTAACTTGATTCGGTAAAGGCTCGTTCGTGAATTGTTTGAGCCTCAATTTTAGGCTCGTTTGATAAATGAGCTGAATCTGAATGTGACTTTAGTTGAGCCTCAATTTCGTATTTTGGCAAAGACTGGTTCGAGTTCGATTCGGTAAAGACTCGTTCGTGAATTATTTAAATCTCAATTTTAGGCTCGTTTAATAAATGAGGGGTGTATTTATAAGAAATATGTTATGTATCTCCAAAATGATCGATGACTATTTATACAGCACGGTGAAAACCATAAGATCATTCAAATAAAAATAGAATCGTAAACGGTGTTTACCTTTTAATGTTCCAAGGAAAGCGAATGAAATGAATATCCTCTCTTTCTTCAAATCAGAGCCTGAATAAAGTGAAATACACTTTTCGGCGGGAGCAAAGATAATGAAAACCTAAAATCGTTGTAAAACATTACAAATACGAGTAATAATCATATAAGTAATGAACTTTACCCTTTCTATAAGAAAAGGAAATGAGAAACGTTTATATTCCCATTTAAATGTAAGCAACCCATTTACAAGTAATCAATCCTTTTTCTCAAATAACTAAACCATATAAATCAACTAAAATAGATAGTCAATTGAAAAGGAAATAGGAAAGTAGGTTTAAATATTAGGAAAGGTTTTCTTGTATCTTATAATAGAAGAATTGATCAATATGGCTAGAACTAACATGAAAATTTGATTGAACGGTTGTAAGAGGTATTGAGTTCGTAGGCCTAAACATTTTCCGCTGTGTTTTATTTTAGGTGAACCAGGGGGTGTTGTGCATCCAGGTGTCGCACACCTCCGAGCCATCCGATCATGTTTGGATGGCCCGGATCCGATCATGTTTGGATGGTCCGGATGCATTGTAACGCCCCGAATTTTCATAAACATAATTAATACATAATCCACGTGGAGGTCAACACCTTCCACGGTTGAGATCAAATTACATGTTCAAAGTCAACGAAAGTCAAAGTTTGGAGTACCCGAATCAATTACATAGCCAAATAGTCTTCACGAGTTTCTAGTCAAAATTACATGTATTACAAGTTAGACGTTCATCTTTTCAAAAATAATACTAGTCCAAGATGATCATGTAACTCGTCCGATTAGCTTTCAAAAGAATGATGTCATGCATGCACATCCACATGCCAAGTCATGTTCCACCTTGTTGAGTACCTGAAAATTATAAGGGTGAGCTCACTAGCCCAGTAGGAAAACATCTATCGATTCTAAATGTAAATGAGATGCTCGTAACGTGCAACAAGGAAAATAAACATGAGATAAGGTCCATAAGATCGTATAAGGAGGGTATGAATATCATAGGAAGTGATAATCGCTAATACAACCTGAACATGACTCCGTCGTATCCGATACGCACTCGACACGTCGCAAGTGTTTAAGACATTCTCATTATACGCTTTATCCGTTTAAACCATTCTTTATACTCCGGGCATACCTTGTCAGGCCCCGTGTCATTCCGGGCATACCCTTTTGGGCCCCGTGTCATTCCGGGCTTACCCTTTTGGGCCCCGTGTCATTCTTTTCATCATTTAATATCATTTCAAGCTCAATCGATTCGTTTTAGTGTCCATGCAATAGCTCAACTCGATTCAACGCTCAAAACCCTAATTCGATCAATAACCGTCAACTCGTATCGTTAAGTGTCAAACACGCACCTCGAACCCCGAGGGAACTTAAGGAATCATCAAATATGCTCAAATATACTCATGACACATATCTCAAGGTATTTCAAGTCAATTAGAATAGGTATAGCAACTACATCGCACCAAACGGGCCAAAAGAGGTCAAAAGGAGCAAAACTGCACAAAGGAGAGGTTTGGATCGATCCAAATAAGTTTGGATCGATCCAAAACCAACTGTTCGTCCACTAAAATAGTTTGGATCGATCCAAAAAAGTTTGGATCGATCCAAAGTGGCTCCGGGCAGTTTTGACTAGTTTGAGCAGTCCAAGTATTTTTGCCATAACTTTTCACACCGAACTCCGTTTATGACGTATTATATATCAAAACGTAGGTAATTTGAAGAGCTACAACATTGTAGTTTTACACTTTTCCAGATTTTGCATAGGCATTGCCCGAAAAATAATAATAGTAACCTGTTTAGCAGATTTTCACCCAAAGGTGGGGGATTTCAACCCAACCCAACCCAAATCAACAAACAATTTAACTAGGGAATCACTACAAGGAAAGCTTGTAAAGAGGGTATATCACATTAAAATGACTAGCTTTGCCACCACAAAGAGATAAAACAAGAACAAATGGGATTTGATCAAGAAGAAGGCATGTACACACACAAACATCATATTTACATGAAGAATTGAAGGAGGTTCCCCTACCTCTTGGGATTTAGACAAGAGAACACCTCCAATGGTGAGACCCTAGCTCAAGCTCAAACCTCCAAGCAAAACCTTCAAACACCCGGGTGAAATAAATACACCAACGCGTAGAGCACGTGATTTTGAGAAGCTTTTGTGAAGGGGTTAAGGTTGGAAGTGAGGGATTGACTTGGATTGGTGAGGATTTAACTTGGAGGAGTTATGGAGGAGAGAGGAGGGAGAGAGAGGAGGACGGCCAAATTGGGGGGAAGAAAGTGGTCCCTTTCTCTCTCTTCTCCTACACCACATAACCCACACAATTTCTAAAATTACACCCCAAGTCCAAAAGTGGCTTGTGTAAACCAAACACACCCCAATCAACATATATCTCATCAACACTTAAACACTTAGTCAATATTATCATTTCATTCAATTCCTCACATTAACCCATCATTATTTACGAAAAATAAATATGAATTTCCGGATCTTCACATGCATCCGGCAAAAAAAAAAAAAAATTTGATTTATTTTTACCGGTAAAAAATCAAAACACATATGGGCCGTTCAAAACACGATCGGACGGCGCCCCTGGGGTGTATGACACCTGGGTGCGCAGCACCCCCGGGTTAGGATATTTGTTCAGGGAAAGCAATATGCAATCAAGAAGCCCTATTGCCGTCTCTCTCATACACACTTTCTTTCACTAAGTATTAGCACTTTATAAAATACAAACTTGATCCCTCTAGCATTAGCATTTAGCACCATGCCACTAGCACCTCATAATGAGGCTTTCACCCTTGGAAATATCATTCGTTGTTGGCTGTACCGCTATGTTTTGTGTTCTACCTTTTAGCCAACTGCTCGTTATGGCACGAGAAATTTCTTGATCTTGAAGCTGGCCAAGACGGACGGTGATGTTCGACGATCAAGTTTGGGCCATTGCGTCGTATCGTATGCTTCAAAGAATTCGAGGCCGGGGACAAGAATTGCAGGGTTCTACCCTCGATCAGTCATTAGTTTCACCCCGAATGCATTCTGATTCTGTTTGTCACCGCGGTAATTTTCGGTCTTGAATTGTTTTTTCTTGGCTTTTGTGATGTGAACTTGTTCTGTTGCGATGTTTTTAGAGAATAAATTACTTTCGCCGGCGGTGGAAACAAATGTTTCTCCAAATCATTTACAGCTGTCCGCGTAATGGTGTACTATCACACCGGACCACTGTGATTGATTTGGAGGAAACATTTGTTTCCGCCGGCGGTGGAAATAATGTTTTCTCATGTTTTTAAACCTTGTATTTAGAACAAGATCTGTTATTATCACCTTCTAGAAATAGTCCTGGTTTACGAGGGTTACCTTGATAGGGCAACTGGGCAAGTTAAGTAGGTGGGTGCTGTGCACCCCTCGGCTGTCCGATCATGTTTTGGACGGTCCGAAGGAATTCTACAATTTTTATTTATTTTTACCGGTACAAAATCAAAATACATCCGAACCGTTCAAAACATGATCGGACGGCCGAGAGGTGCATAGCACCCGGGTGCACAACACCCATCCCGTTTCCATCAAGTAGGAAGATTTGGCTTAACTTTTTCTATGGCTTTTGTTATCGTATTTCTTGATTTAATAATACTACGATTTTGGGTCAAATTATTACTTGGTTAGAAAAATAAAAAATGTTCACAAGTATAGATCAAATTTGAAGAAACATGAAGGGAAATATGCCAAAAATTTGATCAGCTTTCGGTAAAGTTAACTATAATCCACCTATGAATTTCCGAAGTATAAAAAAATAAAAATAAAAGAAAACCTATATTCCACCTATGATATATATTCTGTTCTTTTGTTAAATATTCTTTGCCTCTATACTTTTATCTTCCATCATTCACGTCTCAAGATTGCTTAAATAAGTAGTATTTATTTGTTACTCCCTCCGTCCGTGTTTATTGATCTCTTTTGGGAGTCCGTATCACTTTCAATTGTTTATATATTTTAATTTATAATATTTTTCATAGTTTTAAAAAACTTTGAATTATAAAACTAATTGAGATCTATAAAACAAGAACCATATTGTATATTTTTTAAGATTCATATTAAAATATATAAACAATTGAAAATTGGCACGAATTCCCAAAAAGAACCAAACAAACACATACAGAGTTTCGAAAGGAGTCATAGTGGTATTCCCTTTATGGGAAGGTTTAGATTATTCTGTGTATAGATCAATCTCTAATATGAAAAACAAAAGATGGTTTACTTTCTATCAATCAGCCAATGATTACAAGGAAATCACTCACGGACACCGTCACATGGTGCTCCAGCCTGCAGTCTTGCCCCCTATTCTGTTATACATTGTGGTGGGGTTCATACATTTTGTCTTGGCCTCACCACAAAGTGTGATGGAAAAGGAGCTTAGGCAGCCTAGTTTGGCTCAACAAGTTAGTTGGCTTATTTTTTTTAAAATAAAGACAAAAATAAGTAAAAAAAGACATCTTCTTTGGCTTATTTTTGTCTTTATTCAAAAATATTTGAGTTTCAATAACAATTATTCTATTTTTCTGATTTCTCTCTTCGAGACAAACCAATAATTAATCCACAAAAATAACAAAAAACAAAAAAAATACCAAAAACAAAGTTTGTGTAGAGAAAATAATTAGCTAAGTAGCTTATATGCAAAAAGAATAAAAAAATGAAGTTAAAAATAAAATCACCATTTACAGGGAAAAAATGATATGCATAGGAGAAAGAGAGTACAACTCGTAATACCATACAACCGTAGACACAAAATGTATTATTTTTTTATTTTTTTAGAGGAAGAGTAAGAACTTCATTTCATAATGAATATTACAAGCTATCGCGTGCATCAAATACAAAATACAACCGAAAAGAGGCATTCTGCACACAACAAATACAAATAAAACATTCAAACGAAGAATTATATCCACAAAATGTATTTTGTTGTACATAGACTACTTAGGACAACATTACATGGGTAAAAGTACTGCAAAACATGCAGTTGTAAAACAAACTGACATATACAACCTTATTTCCTGGATTCGGGGTTCATGTGGCGAGGTTTGGCACTACATGGGTGTAGTACCGGATCCAGCCATCTATCTTAGAAATTAATAGTTCGAATTTTAAAAAGGCTCTTTCAAGAAAGAATGGTCTCCTCCGGAGAAGAGTTGAAAACACTTTGGACGAATTGAATGCAACACTATACTCTTGTAGTGCCCAACCTCACTACAAGAATCCAGAGAGTAACAACTAAACATGAATATTACATAACAATAACACGAACTGTAACATGAACAAAATAGAGTTTGAGATTCAAATATGCAAACAGAGGCAAGTGTACGGTAATCTACTGATAATTGCTTGTTACCGGCACCTTCTTATACACTTCAACCTCCTATTGAAGTACCCGGACTCGTTAGCAGTTTTGTTAGTCCAAATCTGGCCCAAAATACTTGTTTTGTTTCCAATTGTCAAGTGAGGTGGGAACCTCAAGCTCAACCTAATAGAACAATCACCGACCTGGGTATGGTCCAACGAGTCAGTAGAGTTCAAAAACCGGCAAGCAACTATGCATAGCTGATTCTTCTTTCATCCCTCTAGATCCCTCTCCAACGAGCGTTGTAGAGGGATCAAAACGGTGGTAACGTGGTCCGAACATGATCACATATTGCACTTTGACAAATCTTTTGGCTGTCTCTCCATATAAAGCTGTTGCAGTCATATTCAAATGCTTGAAATAAAGAGGGTCCTTTTCCTCCCTCATGCTTTCGATGCTTCCAGTAATTTGCCCTCCTTTCTTTGAATTTACCGGCGGGAAATGAAATTTCAAAAGAAGCTCACAATCCATATATTCACCTGTTGACAGCTTTCTACAGCCTATCATACATAGGCTTCCTGTTTCCTCATCATACAAGCCTTCAGCAGAAATATCAAATCTACTAGCCGGATTTACCAATTCAGCTGAGGTCTGAGCATAAGGCGAAATTGCATAGCTGACATTCACTGGGCCGCGATATGTACTCTTTTCCTCAACTTCAGCTGTGTCATTCTTTGACGTAGAGATATAAAACGAATTCGGCGCATAAATCTGATCACCAAAAGAGGTAGGCATTGCTTTACTCCTAGGATGATTCCCCGTAGAATCTGTTAACCACATGTCAAACGCCATGTCGTTAGACTTCCCCTTCGGATATCTATCGCCCTTCTTCATAACCGTCTTGTCAACCGAACACAACTTTCTTACTTTTTCAGTTACAGTGTACTCATATCTGAAACCAGGAACCTCGATCATGCATGGTCAGGACTTCTAAACGCGATCCTATTGAAGTACCCGGACTCGTTAGCAGTTTTGTTGGTCCAAATCTGGCCCAAAATACTTGTTCTGTTCCTAATTGTCCAGTAAGGTGTGAACCTCAGGCTCAACCTAATAGAACAATCTCCTACCTGGGTATGGTCCAACGAGTCGGTAGAGTTCAAAAACCGGCAAGCAACTATGCATAGCTGTTTCCTCTTTTCATCCCACGATCCCTCTCCAACGAGCGTTGTAGAGGGATCAAAAGGTTGGTAATTTGATCCGAATCGGAATTGGATCACAAATTGCATCTTGTGTTCCTCCTCAGAACAATGACTGGGATATAACAACATATGACTTGGCAAGTCATTAGTACCAAGAGGAGTACAATTAGTTAAAGAACTGCAGTCATTCAAATACTCCAAGTCAAAATCAGGGATTCGCATTCTCTTCATTGTGGAACACAACAGTCCTGGATTTAAACCAAGCGATTGATTTTCGGAAATATCATTTCCACCATGACAATCTCTGTCAAATTCCCCAGAAAGCAATGAAAACTGATAGTTACTTGTTGTACCATATTCCAAAATGAAAACGGGTTCGAAGTAATTTGTATCAGTCGGAGAAGCCAAGCTCTCCAATTTTCCAGTAACCAAACTACTAAATATAGTTGAATTGATAGCATAGCTAAGCTTAAGGACTGCATCAAGATTGATCAAATTACCTTCGTTCGAGTACCAAGAAGCCGAGCCTACCATACATAGCTTCCCAGAGTACTCTGACCAAAACCCATCAAACTCAAAGTACAATGATCCTGGAATATGAGAGGGTCCTAGGAGTACGTACGCTTTGACCTTGTAAACGCCGGTGGTGTTGGTTTTGAAGTTGTCTTCTGTTAGGAAACGGATCCCCAAGACCCCGTGATGCGTAAAGATTATACACCGTTAAACTATTCAAACCCTACATGGCGGAATAAGGGTTACCTCTCCTCCGTAGACACGAGCGCACGGTGGAACATTTTCTTTTTCCCTTAACCCGAACACAGCACGGACAAAGCTCGACCGTACCTAACGATCTTCTGCCCTATTCCCTTATACCTCGAATCTCGTACCCGATTGTGGACTCCAACGAGATCTGTTTTTCTC
>JAXBDA010008066.1:0-15814 GCA_036023075.1 Gaultheria prostrata | reverse complement strand
TTCAAATCGGATTCGGATTTTATTGGATTTTATCCGATAAGAATCCGATCCGAAATCAATTTTGAATTTTTTTTGAACAAAACACTTTTGGGGGTCGTTAATTCACTTTGCAAGCCAAAACTTGTTAATCGAGGGTAATATTACCAACTTGAAAGATGGTTAAACAAAAGGAAGCCGATAACGCCACGAGTAATTTAGTGTCACGACACTTTTTGATGTCAAACATTTTTATCCCTGCAATAAAAGACGGTTGCAAACTGTATGGGTGTTGATTCTATGTTGTTTGTAATCCATGGGTAATACGAATAATTGGAGAGAGATCGAGGGATCTGAGTTTTTGTTGGTTTTTACTTTTGGTTCTCAAAACAAATTGATGGTTGTTCGGAGGCTGGGGTTTTGGCGAGCCAGTAGTGTATCAGGGGAGTCACAGCCGAGAGAGAGAGAGAGAGAGAGAGACAGGTTGAAGAGAAACTGTAACATGACAATAATGTTCGTGGCATTAAAAACTCAATCACGGCATTATCATTTGCCTAAACAAAATTGAATTATTGTTTTCCAAACTCGCATTGATGGAGTAAATGCCGACAGCCATAGATATTTAAACACTTATGTTAACTTAGATTAACATGCCAGAAAAAAAAACCGGATTGGACTCGGATTTTCGGATTGGATATCCGGTTTTTCGGATTCGGATTCGAATTTTTTATTTCGGATTTTGCGAGTTCGGATTCGGATCGGATTTGAGCTACTTCGGATTCGGATTCTACCGGATTCGGATCGGATTCGGTCCATTGACAGGCCTAGTCTGGACAATTGAATTATCAGCAATGATTGGTTGTGATCTTGCAGTGAACATACTTATCACGTTATTTCAATCTACATATACCAATATTAGCATGTCCACTAATGTGGGCCTATAATTAAAGTTGCTTGAAGATGTCACTTCAAAGTTCCGTATAAATGTATAGCTGGACACTTTTCTTTTTTTTAGAAGTTAGGGGTGTTCAGTTCAGTTTTACATAGACCAATATCAGCGTGTCCACTAACATGGGCCTATAATTTACAGTCGCTTCATGATTCCTTAATTAATTAGCTTTCTAATTAATCTTTCTTAGTCACAAGGCATGAGAAGTTCCTTAATTTATTTGGTTTCCAATGCTAAACTAATTATATTGGGTAACGATTTTCACACCCCTTTTCTTTTAATTTTCTTTGTTTGGTACCCACATCTAGACACTTCATATATATATATATATACACTTTCAGTCCGGACGTCCGGACTGGAATAAAATCCGGACCACTGTATTTTCGTCACTTTCCAGACCAAATCTTGACGATCCGATATATAGCGTTTTTAACAAAAACTGCTCCGATCAACCCCTTCCGAGTGTTTTTTTTAACAAATCCTCGCGTTGGACCTTAAAAACACGTTTTAAACACATCTAACGGTTCGGATCGTTGAGATTTGATCCAGAAACGCAGAGGTCCGGATTTTATTCCAGTCTGGACGTCCCGACTGGAAGGCCACTGTATATATATATATATACAATAAGGATCTAGTAGGGGCTCCCTTACATAGTTATGCAAGGGAGAAAGATCTCAGCCGTTGGATGAGAGGGAAGGAGAGCAACGACCCAGATTAAAGCATCACTTAAAAAGGTTCAACCGGTCATGACCCCCCCCCCCCCCCCTTCTTCACTTTACCCTTGAAGGGGTTCATTCATTCACAGATGAAAAGAGAGACAGAGAAACGCGAAGAGAGAGAAGGAGAACGCGATCGAAGAAGAGAAGAACTCATCGATCGACGAAGACCCAACCCTTTCATTACCGATCGACAGGTCTAATCTCTCTCCCTTCTCTCGTCTCTCTCTCTTCTCTCGTCTCTCTCTCTCTCTCTCTCTCTGATCGGTAATGGTTAAACCGAACCCTAACCCTAGAACCCATCAATTCGATCGAAGACGATTTCGGAGAAACAGTAGACGATCGAAGGTATCCCTCTCTTTTCTCTCTCTCTCTCTCTCTCTCTCTCTCCGTAGTTCGATTTCTCTGGGGTTCGAACAAACCAATTCGACTGGAATTAACCCTAGTTCTTCTTTTTATCATTCATCAGTTTCCTTTAGGAAGATGTGTACATAGTGAACTCATTTGAGTTGAGAGTTGATTAAGTTCTGTGGTTTCTTATAATCTTTTTGGTATTTTATTTTGGTAAGCAATTTATTTTCGTATATTCCTGGAGTAATCTGACTATATATCTGTTGTTGGATTCTAAATTGGTAAGCAATTTATAAGGTTGCTAATTTTTTTATTTACTACCACAGTTACAGTCAAGTTGGCCTTTTTGATGATGCATTTGCGCTATTTAAGGCAATGAGGAGATCCAATGTGGAACCGGATGGGTTTATTTTTTAATCCGTTCTTTCTGCTTGCGGCCGTGCCGGGAACTTAAGTTATGGGAAGGCAACCCACGAGTTCATCACTCAAGTTGTGGTTCCATGGAATTGGCCCAGAATTTTTATGGTCAGTTGTCACCAAAACCCAGAATTTTTATGGTCAGTTGTCACCAAAACACTTGTGTCAACTGCCATGATATCTGGGTATTCAAAACATGGACAGGTTGAAGCAGCACGCTTGATTTTTTTTATCACATGACTGAAAAGGACTTGGTCTGTTGGAGTGCAATGATTTTTTTTTTTTTTTTTGGAGTGCAATGATTTCTTGTTATGTGGAGGCGAGAAACCTTTACAAGCTCTTGAACTCTTTAATCAAATGCAGGTTAGGAGGATAAAACCTGACGAAGTGACCATGCTGAGTGTTATCTCAGCTTGCACTCATCTTGGTGCATGGGATCGTGCCAAATGGATTCATGAATATGTCAATAGACACGGGTTTGGAGAAGCTTTACGTGTTAACAATGCTCTTATTGATATGTATGCTAAGTTTGGGTGCTTGGAAGGAGCTAGAGAAGTTTTTGATAGAATGCCTAGAAAAAATGTGATAACTTGGACCAGCATGATCACCGCCTTAGCCATCCACGGGGAGGCTGTTATCAAACATTTTTGCCAAAGAAAGGAGATGGGAAGATGTAAGGGAGGCAAGGATATTGATGAAACAGAAAGGCATATTCAAAGAGACAGGATGTAGCAGGATTGAACTGAACAATGAGTTACACAAGTTTTTGATGGGCGACAGGAATCATGAACATGCCAATGAGATCTATGCAAAGCTCGATGAAGTGGTAGGCAAACTGAAAAAAGTTGGTTATGCTCTGAATACCTGTGATGTCTTGGTTGATTTAGACGAAGATGAAAAGGAAGTAGTTTTATGGCACGGTGAGAAGTTAGCACTTTGTTATGGGCTGATTAGAGAGGAAAAAGGGTCGTGTTTTCGCATTTTTAATAATCTTAGAATCTGTGAGGACTGCCATACCTTTATGAAGTTGGCGTCAAGGTGTATCGGAAGAACATTATTATTAGAGATAGGACTAGGTTTCACCATTATAAATATGGTTTGTGTTCTTGTAATGACTACTGGTGATACTTTGATGTATTTCACTACATTCAGATTATAAAGTTTCCAATTTTATTGTCAACCATAGATATCCAATTTCAAGGTCTTTGAATTTGAAATTACTCTCCAAAATGCTATTGCAAACACCATCATTTTGCAAAAGCCAGAACCGTGATTAAATTTCACCATAAAACCAGCATGTACAATTTGATTGCACCAGCCAAAACAGGCGATATCTCTAAGCTGTAAGGTAGTACACCACGTTCTCGACCTGAGAACAGGTCAGATTAATTCAAACAAAAACTTCACAGTTTAGATGCTTCTCTAAAGGTAATGAAGATTCAGTTTTTGTTGTTTCTTCTCATGTTGGTACTTTGAAGCTATCTCTTGTGAAATAATTAAACTGGTTCTCAAATGCCCAGAACTTTTGCTTCATCCTCTTAACCACTCTTAATAGCCTAAATTTTAGAAACTCAAGCACTACCGGTATGATTCTTGAATTCTCCTATACTCCATTAACCACGTATTTGGAGCTAACTGCGCAACAGAAGCGCTCCATTTCTGCTATACCCAGATTTCGTTGGCGTTCCTCGTGGAATAGCTGAATTTCCCATCAGACCACTGCCAAAGTAATATTCAAAAGTTCAAGCTAGCAGCAAATTCGATAACAATTTTTCCAGTTTTGAATATAACAAGATTTTGTCAATACATACTGTACGAAACATTCTTATCACCAGATTATTAAGAGAAAAAATAACTGGGTTAATCTTGGGAATAAGTTTGAGTATACCTCAGTGACTCTTCCGGATAAGATTGTCAATGATCGCGAAGACAATCCTGTAGTGAGCAAGCCTGCAGTCTGCAAAGGCCATTCCCATATGCTCACCTCCTCTGCAGCAGACTTGTACAATGTACACCGCAAGGTCAATAGCAAATCATCCTAAATTTGCATTTTCAATCAATTAGCCCTTCATTTATCATAAAAAATAAATAATCCCCCAAAAATTAATAGCCCATTTGGATGGTGAGAAATGAAAGCGTTTGGGTATTCTCACCAAATTTCACCATTTTTGTCAAGAAATGGTGAGAAACAAAAAGCACCAAGAAAAACTCACTATTTACCTTGATTCACACCATTCCTAACGCATACACCCGACACCATGAAATGAATAGTAAATCATACTAAGTAGGCATTTCCAATTGCTTAATAATCATTAACCTTAATACAGAAAAGCCCCAAAGAATTAACAAAAAACAAAACATGGGTTAGGAATAGTAAAGGGTACTCAATTACCTAATGAATTTTCCACACAGACTCATTAGAGCTACAATCTACTATTTTCCCTCATCTTTCTTAAATCATATGCACCACCCACCCACCACCATTAGCCATTGTACCCACCACCTAAACCCATTCTGCTTGTATCCGTAGCCTGTTCTAACTTATAATGCTGATGATGTCTGTCTGCTTGTATCCGTAGCCTGTTCTAACTTATAAGGAGAGGTAGTGGTTTCAAATTGGCCAGAAAGTGACTATCTCATAATCGTGCTTCATAAATCATAGAACTAAGAATCCAAATTTAGGTAACTATGTAAGGGAGCCCTACAAATTGGCCAGAACCCTAAAAAATTTGAAATTTTGAAAATTTGAAATTTGAAAATTTGAAAAATTTGAAAATTTGAAAATTTGAAAGCTGAGAGAGACAGAAGAGGGATACAAACCCCAGAGAAATTGAACAACAAAGAAACAGGTTTCGATTTACAATAGAAAAACTAGGGTTTGTTTTACCCCAGAGAAGGGAGAGACATTACGAACCGTAGGTTTTGAGGCGAGATGGGGTCTTCTTCTTCGATCGTCTGGTAAACCCAAAAAATCCACAAAACGCGTTAGGGTTAGGGTTCAGTTTAAAACGAACCAGAGAGAGAGACGAGATAAGGGAGAGAGATTAGACCTGGCTTTCGTAGGTTTTGATGGGTCTTCGTCGATCGATCGTTCTTCTCTTCTTCTCTGTCTTCGATCACGTTTCTCTTCTTCTCTCTCTTCGTCTCACAGCCGTGTGAGTGAATGAACCCTTTCAGGGGGTAAAGTGAATGAGAGGGAGGGGGGTTCATGATATGTGACCCTTTTAAAGCCATGCTTTAATCTGGGCCATTGCTCTCCTTCCCTCTCATCCAATGGCTGAGATCTTCCTTCCTTACATAACTATGTAAGGGAGCCCCTACTAGATCCTTAATATATATATATATATGAATATTGAGACGAGAACTCATAGGGAAGAAAATAGGTTGTCCGTTTTTCTTTCAGAGTGGGCGAACGACGGGAATCGAACCCGCGCGTGGTGAATTCACAATCCACTGCCTTAATCCACTTGGCTACATCCGCCCCCTTAAGATTTAAATTTCAAACATTCATCATTATTTCTTTCTTATTTCGGAGATAGAAATTTGAAGTCTTAAGCCAATTTGATCTTTTATTTTCAATGGAAAATAACAATTTCACAAAACAAAGGTATCTAAATTCAAAATGAATACAAAATGAAAAGAAAAAGGGAGACTGATCTACGCAAATTAGTATCAGCGTCCACTAACATGGACCTATGATTTAAAGTACCTACAAGATTCGTTTTTTATTAGCTTTCTAATTAATCTTTCTTACCAAGAGTCACAAGGCTGAGAAGTTCATTAATTAATTTCGTTCCCATTATTAAACTAATTCTCTAGGGTAATGATCTTCACAGCCCTTTTCTTATAAATGCACCCATTAATTTTCTGTATTTGGCACGCACAGCTGAACACTTTTCTTTTTTAGAGTCGGAGTGTTTAGGTCAATTTTTCAATCTTCATAAACCAATATCAGCGTGTCTTTTACCATGGGCTTATAATGTAAAGTCGCTTCAAGATTCCTTAACAAAATTAGCGTTCGAATTGATCTTTCTTACCAAGAGTCACATGGCATGAAAAGTTCCTTAATTAATTTGGTTTCCATTATTAAACTGATTATACTGTGTAATATTTTTCACACCCCATTTCTTATATAAATGCACCCATTAATTTTCTGTGTTTAGTACGCTCAGCTAGACACTTTTTTTTTTTCGGAAGTCGGGGAGTTTGGGCCAATTTTTCAATCTACATGGATCAATATCAGCGGTCACTAACATGGGCCTATAATATAAAGTCGCTTGAAGATTCCTTAATTAATTAGCTTTCTGATTAATCTTTATTTGATTTTTACTTTCATGGAAGATTCTGCGAATCAATCAATGATTACAAGACTAATTCATAGATTACAGTAGTTAAGTACTCGATTAAGCATTGTGCCAAGCAATAACAATTTAATCCATGATTTTGATTGAGTCGAGAATTCAAAATTTTCTGCATAACAAGCACCAATACAAGGATGTACGTGAAAACTCAGAAACTGGGGACAAAACTATACGGAAAAATGACCGACACACTGACAACGGTAACACTGAATTTTAATTGTCTATGGGCGTTATATCATTATGTCATACAAATCAATATAATTTGCAGATGACCAAGCTAGTTGCTGCTATCTGAAATACTCACTCCGTCCCTTTTTAAGTGTGTTACTTGGAAATTTCAACTATTTTTCTCTCACATCAACTCTTACGACTTTTACATCTATTTTTCATTACTTACCCTTGTCAATTTAATAATACCCACTAACTTTTTAAAAATGAATCTACTTTTAAGGGTAAAACAAGAAATGTACCTACTAACTTTTCAAATCACACATTTATTAAGGGACAACCCAAAATAGAAATGTACACACTATAAAAGGGACGGAGGGAGTACTTGAAAACTCTATCCAGTAAGTACATATGATTTTTTGAACAGAATCCAATACATATGATTAAACACACAAACTTGTCTGCTACCACTTTGTGGAAATGCGTTTCGCTTTCATCAATCTATTTCATGCTTTTCTTGACCAACTTTTCATCACAATGATCTTGCTTTAAACTTGGTATGCTTTTCATCAATCTATTGCGTCATCGCTGGCAAGTTTTGTGCTATGTAGTAAATTGTTAGGGAAAAAATGGTTTTTGAACATGTAATTGGCTTGTTGAAAAATATTAATAAGGAGTTGACAAAGTGATCTTGCCTTAGGACATAGAGTTTGCTCTCACTTAAGGTCTCAGGTTCGATTTCTCTGCCAGCAAACTCTTGGGGCCACTGGGGGTTATGCCCGGCTCCAAAATTAGTCGAGGTGTAAGTTGGCCCGGACATCCGGTTATTGAAAAAAAAAACATTAAGGAGTGAATATATGAGCAAATGTACTCCATTGATATTTATTTAGTATTTATTTAAATAAAATAAATAATGATGAATATCATAGTTTATGGACGTAATTTTTGCATAGATTTATATCTTTAGGGACTTAATATTTTTCCTCTCAGCAATCTTTCAACTCTCCCACAGAGTATATATGCCCCTTGTAGGGGTTCATATTCCAGTCAAGATTCCCTAAACTAATTAGCTTTCTAATTAATCTTTTTTACCAAGAGTCATAAGATATGAGAAGTTCCTTACGCAGTGATTTTCCCACCCATTTTCTTGTAAATACACCCTTTTTAAATTTTTTAATGACAAAATTACACATAAAAATTGGGGAAATTCACTACAAGATCAAAAAGAGAGTGTATTTATAAGAGAAACAGTTGTGAAATGATGTGTATTTATAAGAGAAACAGTTGTGAAAATCATTTTCCTTACTATAAGTATTAAGTCAAGCATTAAATTACATTAAAAAAAAGAAAAGATTACCACGGTAATTTTATTTGGTAAACAGAAAAGTAAATTCAAGGCATCCACATTACTGCAAATTTAGTAACATCTTTATTTCATTTTTGTAGAGAATCTTATTACCTTATAGGGAAGATTTAACAAATTGTTGTACAGAAAGCAATAATAAACAACTTAACATTTATAAAAGGATTCACTGATGTTTAAAGCAAAACCAGAAAAGGTAGTAAAAATCAGTGAAGGAGACAAAAACGTGTCATAAAAATGTGCTGGCCCTTTGGAATTCCACACCTCTCTCTCTCTCTCTCTCTCTCTCTCTATACAGGTCTCTTCCCTTTTAGTCTGCTTCTCAATCATTTACTTTCTCACTCTCTCTCTCTCAAATTTAGAATGGTTAAAATGGAGGGGAAAGTGCAGTTCCATACAGGGACGGATGCAGGATTCAAGTGTTTCCGACCCCTATTACGTAAACTCATTATTGTAGCTTTTCTGGGAGTTGTGATGAGTACAACATGGGGAGAAGAAGACAACCTTATAAACGCATCCAAGTTGGAGATGTTCGTTGATGATCTTCCTGATATGCCCAGAATCCAAGGTTTCGATTTTGACCATGGCGTCCCCGTACCCAAATCCTTGAAGATTGGCATGTTTAGCAAAAAATGGGTAACCCTCTCTCTCTGTCTCTCTTGTTCTGGTGCTTAATTTCTTGCGTTGTTTAATATTGCGTGATACAGTTACGTAACATTATTTGCTCTTATTTTATGTTATTATAGTATTTATTTCTTGATTAATTATATATGTGATAATGATACAAAACTTTGGTTCACAAAATTAATAACTTTGCCGAGGAGACGACTAAAGAATCCTTCAGACAGCTACATCCTTTATCCTTTACGCAAAAGATGATTGGAATTAGTGGAGATGCGCGCAAACTGTTCTGGACATCTAATTATTAAAAAGAAAAAGATGATCGGATCAGTAAGAGTTGTTCTTGTTTATCTACTTAGATTTTTTGCTTCTATTCACTTGAAAGTGTCAAATTACTCTTAGCTCATGAGTCACTTTTTCTCATATAAAGGACAATTTGGGAATTTCAAGTAAATAAAGATAAAAAAAAATAGAGTGTTTGAGGATAAAAAGGGGTGTGAAATTCATTTCCCCTGAAATATCTATAAGTTCTAGATTTCATCTGGGTTCAAAAAATGGTAGTCTGAAATTCTAAATAAAAAATTGAACGATTCGATTAACCACTTACCAATACTCAATTGTGCTAATTTTTTACGTCATTTTATTTTTACGATCTTTTTTTTAATGTCATTCCTATGTCATGTTCCACGAATATTTCAGATGAAAAATAAGACACATTTAAAATTAGAGGGACACAGGGGTATAAAAGGTTGAAGCTTCTCAAGTATGAGGTCCACCAACAATTAATTCTGTGTTTTTAGACTTTTTATGCTATAGCTTCCGATGAGAAAAAATCATTGCTGTAAAATTTTCTTTTTGCAAGCAACTTCCTTACTTCCATTTAAAATTTCTGGGAAACTTGATCTTGGGACCATGGGATTCTTAATTATTCCCTCCTTTTTTTTAAATGTTCATCATAGGAATACGTACAAAATAAATTTATCTATATAATTTTTAATTTATCGTATACCAAATTAAAAACATTCTACGGAAATGTATTTTTTAATATCCACAAAAATATACATTTTGGGAAGTAACATTTAAAAAGAGACGAAGGGAGTATCATATTATATCACAAAGCAATCTCCACCAACAATATAGATAATTACTAGATATTATCCTCCTCTGTTTATTCTTTCTCTAGGTGTGGTGGTTTTTGTTTGATTTCTTATGGTTTATTCTGTTGCTTAACCAATATTCTATCTGTGTTTGGTACACACAGTTGGACACTTTTCTTTTCTTTGAAATGTCAGGGTGTTCGGGTCATTTTAATTAGCGAACCTCAACATATCTAGATAGATCAATATCATCATCAACGGGGGCCAATTTAAATTCAGGCGAAAGTCCCGTCTAGATATTTAATATGTTTCGATTCTGAAGCTTCGAAGGAAAAAAAACTGTTCAGTTTCATGCATTGATCACTAGACCATCCGTCGAGTTTCACTGCTTTAAGGCTTTTATTTCATAGTTTACTTTTCCCATCAAACGGTAAGAAAATACATCGTATAAATTACATTAAACTGGAAACAAAGTCCACAATCGTTATAAGTCCAATCCAACAAATACTCCATTGCAAGGAGAAGTAAACGAACAACTACAAAGGTAAAAACCCTCACACGCAGGTGGAGAAATTCGAAACAAAATCTGATGAAGGGGAGAAATAAATGTCTTCAATTATTATAGTGAGTCCAAAATACTATTCTTTGTGTTGGGTACAAGTCTGAATTGTCATGGTTGTGATTTTTTCTTGCTTTTGCAGAAATTCCACAGGGACCTACCTCCAACCCCGGTGTTTGCCTACGGTACATCTAAGCACACTGCAACAATTCCAGGACCCACAATCGAGGCTGTTAATAACGTTGACACTTATGTGTCGTGGCGAAATCACCTCCCTCAAAAGCACATACTTCCTTGGGACCCCACCATCCCAACCGCCATGCCAGCTAACAAAGAGGGCATTCCTACGGTGGTCCACCTCCACGGCGCCATCAGTGAGCCGCAGAGCGATGGACACGCGGAGTCGTGGTTCACCACACGATTCAAAGAGAAGGGACGCACTTGGACGAAGAAAAAATATCACTACTTCAACCGTCAACAGCCGGGCAACCTATGGTACCATGATCACGCTATGGGGTTGACCAGGGTCAACCTTCTGGCAGGATTATTGGGGGCTTACATTATCCGCCATCCGGAAATTGAGGCCCCACTTGGACTCCCTCACGGCGATGAATTTGATCGTCCGTTGATCGTCTTCGATCGTAGCTTCCGTACGAATGGATCGGTATTCATGAATTCTACCGGGAATAATCCCTCCATTCATCCTCAATGGCAACCCGAGTATTTCGGTGATGCCATTATTGTAAATGGCAAAGCATGGCCCCGCATGATTGTGCGGCGGAGGAAGTACCGGTTCCGCATTATCAACGCGAGCAATGCTAGGTTCTTCAAGTTCTTCTTCACCAACGGTCTAGGATTTATCCACGTGGCGTCTGATTCGGCCTATCATGAACGTCCCGTAATGCTTAACGAGATCCTCCTGGCCCCATCTGAGATTGCTGATGTCATTGTGGACTTTTCACAATCAAAGTCCAATTCAGTTATCCTAGGCAATGACGCACCGTATCCTTACCCTTCTGGTGACCCGGTCAACCAATCCAACAACAAAGTGATGAAATTCCTCATTAAACAAGAACAGGAGGTTGACTCGGGTCGGGTTCCCGAAATGTTGATCAAATACCCGTCTGCTGATTTATCCAGTGCTTCGGAAACACGATACATCGTGATGTACGAGTACACGAGCGACATCGATGAGCCCACTCATTTGTATCTGAACGGGAAATCATATGAGAAGCCGGTGACCGAGACCCCGAAAGTGGGGACCACGGAGGTTTGGAATGTGATCAATCTAACGGCGGATAATCACCCGTTGCACATCCATTTGGGTCTATTTGTGGTGTTAGATCAGACGGAGTTGGTGGACATTGATGAGTTCAAAGATTGCATGACGAAGATGAACGATGCGATCAAGTGCCAAATCAACAAGTACGCACGTGGCAAGAGGATGGAAGTGCTGGCCCATGAGAAGGGGTGGAAGAACGTGTACAAGATGACGCCCGGATACGTAACGAAGATCCTGGTGAGGTTTTCTTACATACATTCAAATGCGTCGTACTCGTTCGATGCAACTGCGGAGCCTGGTTATGTCTACCATTGCCACGTAAGCGCTCGCCACCTTTTCATTAGCATTTTTATTTTAAAAACCAATCGATCAAAATCGTGATATTGTTTTAAATAGCAGTATCAGTCGCGGTATCGATGTATCGGAAGCCGGCGTATCGAATGATACATCGTAGGAATCTGGTGTAGCGGTCGTGAATTTTTTAACTTTTTGGACATATAAGCCGATACGATATGGTACGTATCGGTATCGGAGCCTTCAAATCCCGAGACGAACCGCCGATACACCCTAACACATTTTGATGCCTACACTGCTACACTCAAGATTGTATTTATCTTCAATATACTGGAAGCAAAAATAAACCTTTAAAAATATTTTAACTTTTATTTTTGTTGTTCTTATAAAAATCCAAGGAAAACCTGCGATAATATCACGGGTGTCCTTAATTTAAACAAGTAAAGATTCCCCAACCTATCCTTATTGCCTGCCATGTGAGCATGCAGGTCCACTAAATTCCATACAGATCACATGCCAAATTTTCACTTTGTTGTGTACATGCTTCGATGCCCGGCTTGTTGCTGTTAATTCGTTCTCAGCCCTCTTCTGAAGGTCCGTTTGATAACCATATTAGTCTTTGGGATTGGACTATCAGTCTTATGGGACTCGTAATTCTTTATTTGGTGACCAAAAAAGGCTTTGGACTATGAGTCCAAGGGGACTAATAATCCGGCCCTGAAGCGGTATTAACAATACCCTCTCACATTTGGTATTCGTAGTCCAGTCCAAATCTTGCCCTTGCAAAAGTACAAAACTATCCTTGATTAAACCATCAAATTGTTAAAGTATATACGAATCTCATCCTCATATTTGCAAACAAACATGAGGTTGGGACTAATAGTCCTATCCCAAGACCTAATACTATGAAAATCAAACAAAAACTTATAATTAGAGAGAACTATTAATAATTCCTAGTATTACAAAACTAATCCTAATCATACCACCTTACGAATTCTATCCTTGCGAGTCGGATTATCAAACGGGGCGCTCTTTTACTTTAGTACAATTTCATCTTACTTGATCGGGATAAGTGAGTATTGTCCAATAGAGCTAGGGATTACTTAAAATGATGATTATAAGTACCCAATGTACTGACATAGATATGGCCGCTATGCATGTTTTTGCCTCTTTGATTAGTCAATGAATTCGGCCGGTGCTACCGTTGCAAAAAAAACCTATATATACTGACATAAAATTCGGGCACGAAAATTAATGCGATTTGACTGAAAATTAAGAATTAGTATGCCTTTTGTATGCTCACCTTGTTTCGAATCAAGTACAATTTTGTGGGATTTCTTTTTGACTAAATGCAGATATTGGATCATGAAGACAATGTCATGATGAGGCCGATGAAGTTGATCAAATGAAAAGGTCCAACCCAAAAAGGTAAATACAATTTTTCAGAAAATGGCCATTATCCTATGTACAACATGCCCTTTGCATTTCAATTTTGAACACCTTTTATATGGTTAATTGTTACAATGTCATGGTTTTTTTTGTAACTGGGCCAGATATTATGTTTGTATTTAGGCCAAGTTACTTTGTTTTGTAGCTGGGCTAAAATGTTAAGTTAAGCCCAAATTAGTAAAAGAGCATATTGTGGGGTATATATATCATAATTTTTTTTGTTTTTCTTTTTATAATCCAGGAAGAAATTTCATCCATCATAAAGATTAAAAAAATTTAGTACAATAAGGGAAAAAAAAAACACATTAAAAGAGTCTCGGAGAGTGCACAATAACCTCCCTACTACTGTTGCTCGCAATTTCTCAACCTATCCCTCCGCCTCTTGTACTTTTTCTTTCTCACAAAAAAAAAAAAGACAATGCGAGCTTACTTCACAACAAAAATGCTTGAGAGTTGAGCCACAACCAAAATACCAACCGAAGGATTCGAACATCCCCAGCTAACTGCATTACCGAAATCACAGAGTAGGTTAAGGTTATAGGCTATAAAATAAAATAAAAGTTTATCCAGATTCGGATTTCAATCGGATCCGATCCGAAATGTGTCCGGATATATTTTTGGATTCAGATTATCGGATCTGAATTACCGGATTCAGATCCGGATCTTTCGAATTGGATCCGGATCAGATCCGATCCATTGACCGGCCTAGTTATAGTCAACAGTAATGCTTATGTCTTGTGGCAATGGAACTCTTGTGATCAGTAGTGATAAGCATACCTGAAAAGATGACTTTATGTAATTCAATTTTGTTGCATGTGGCTATACAATTTTTTTGTAGTTGTAGCAAACCTGCTCCATATTATGTGCCGGCGCTGATATTCTTTCTTGCTTAAATGGAATTAATGAAAATTGAGAAATTGGATGGTAATTGGCCTTGTAGAACTATCAGCAAATAAACTACTATGATATGCGTGACCGGCTAGTTTTCTTTCATGACACCATTTGTGATTGGTTATATTTCCGAAATAAAAGGTTATCGAGACTAATATAATACATATATAAATGTTCAAGGGGAACCAGATCTTTGCCATATGCACTGTAAATTAAAAGGAGATACAAATAAGTTATGTTAACTGGCGGGTTCAATAAATTTTAGTAACTTATCATAAAAAAAAAAAGAGCTTCTGTTAATTGGGCTTGTCCATGGAGAGTTTTGCTCTAGTTTTAATTGAGTTCCTCTCAAGTGCGCAGTGAGATTGCTCCCCTTCGATTAGCTGACATGCACGTAACTTAGTCTGGACAATTGAATTATCAGAAATGATAGGTAGTGATATTGCGATGAACATACTTATCACGTTATTTCAATATACATACACCAATATTAGCGTGTCCACGTTAAGTGATATTGCGATGAACATACTTATCACGTTATTTCAATATACATACACCAATATTAGCGTGTCCACTAACGTGGGCCTATAATTAAAGTTGCTTGAAGCTGTCACTTCAAAGTTCCGTATAAATGTATAGCTGGACACTTTTCTTTTTTTTAGAAGTTAGGGTGTTCAGTTCAATTTTATATAGACCAATATCAGCGTGTCCACTAACATGGGCCTATAATTTACAGCCGCTTCATGATTCCTTAATTAATTAGCTTTCTAACATGATTCCTTAATTAATTAGCTTTCTAATTAATCTTTCTTAGTCACAAGGCATGAGAAGTTCCTTAATTTCACTACAACAAAATTCACGTATCGCGACAAATCAGTTTCGTCTCTAAAACATCAAATTTCCTCGCCAAACGAATTGGCGAGGAAAAAATTCGTCACCCGTTTTCCTCGACTAATGGTCGTCGCAGAAGGAATCTTAGAGAGGAAAAATATATTTCCTCGCCTATTTTGCCAATTGGCGAGGAAATTTTTCCTCACCTGTACGGAACAATTAGCGAGGAAATATTTCCTCGCCTATTCTGACCAATTGCCGACGAAATGATGTTTTCCTCGCCTGTTTGGAACATTTGGCGAGGAAATCGTTCCTCGCCTATTCGGAACAACTGGCGACGAATTTTTTTTCCTCACCTTTGCGGAACAATTGGCGAGGAATTTTTTCCTCGCCTAAAACTCCTTAAACGAAAAAAAAGTTTATTTATTACCTAGCACCTCCGCTTCCGCTGGGAATCGAACCAGCAACCTCCCCTGTAGCAACACACGA
>JAXBDA010008065.1:0-15819 GCA_036023075.1 Gaultheria prostrata | reverse complement strand
AGTTTCCCCCCATGCACGTGACTGACGGGGTTCCCACCCACTTTTGAAATGTTCAGATGTGGTTTGATTAGGGTAGTCACCACAGGTTGCTTAACCCACTCCATGTAGCAGGTATCCTTGTTAGCCTACCAAAGCAAATAGGTGTCAGTTGTGTAATCCCACCTCCTAGCAATCTGTATGCCTATTCATAAATCGTATGTATTAGAAAAAAAAGAAAAAAAAAAACTCAATTACAAACCCCAAAGTCTAATGGCCTCTTGGAGAAGCATCAAAATGAGGCTAACAAACAAAACTTTAACAAAAACAACGGGAAAAATAGTTGTTCCAAAACCACTTCCCAAAATTCTTGACGCAAAATATTTGCAAAAAAAGATAAAATATTTTCTGAGGGTTTCAAAAAATCACACCCAAAAAAGACAGAAAATATAACAAACTATAAAACCTCCCAACAAACCACACCCAAAGAAAGACAGAAAATATTTGCAAAAAAAAAAATCAACAAAATCAAATAATTTCTCAAAAGTGTGGCGAACGAATAAGAGAGATTTTATTTTCTGAGGGTTTCAAAAAATGAGCTCATACCCTAGTCGTTGGCGACTCTGATTTCGACTGAAGAGAATAGGGCTTCGAACGGCGGGTCGTGGGGTTCAAGCTGGGCCCAAATACCGTATCTCTTCTGGTGCAGTGGAGGGGTCTTCGAGCAGCGAGGTTTGGATCAATAGTGCCCAAATCAAGTAGGGTTGCTGTAAATCAATTGGGAGAGATGGGGAGGAGAGGAGAGGGAGGAGTCAGGGAGAGAATCGCTGAATCGGTGTTGGATTTTGAAATTTGAAAGTGAGAGAGCAAGAGAGGCAGAGATAGAGAGAGTTGGCAGACGTGTAAAATAGAATTGGGACAACTTTGATCACAACCGTTAAATCCCTTGGAAAGATGAAGGTTGAGGATTTATAAGCAAATAAGATTTGAAAACCACACTAATTTGTTATATAGATGTTTGATTTGTATGTTGGTACTTTGATACCATCTCTCAAAGTCGATCTCGTATCTGTAGATGGAAAAGAAGTAGTAAATAATGATTCTTTTTCAATCAACATGCAACAATAAACAAAAAATTATAAGCTACTTTGTGTACTCATTTCTATCAGTAACTCAAAAAAAGGGATATGCGTCAGGTACATACATGTAGTAGTTGTGTCCTCAGATATGCATTCATTGGAGGCTTACATCCATTTTTTGACCCGTTCTATGCATATACCCAAGTAAGCACGATGCATTAGCCGATCCGAGGGGGCAAAGATTGAGGACACGAAGGACGAGACGGAATCTAATTCAGCCATCGTAAGATTCATGCAGGCTAAAGCGCGTAACCTCTCATCCATCCGGAACTGCATCTGCTCCTCATGCTCGCCTATACTCCGGATGCTAAATAACGAACCAAAATACAATAACCGAGTAGCCTAGTCGATCTGCGAGATTTTTTCTAAGCTTGGCAATTCCTTAAAGATAACATCAAATACATCCAGAGTGATACCATCACCTTGGAAGAAGTATTTCAATATGTGATTTTGGAACTCACTAATGAGCCATTTAGACTCCCATGAACCGGTTTTTGCTTCTTTCCTAATCTTTTTATATCTCTCATGCAAGATGGTGAAGAAAGAAGCTGACCTGACTCTGAAGAAGGAATCGTTGCCCTAGATTGAGGGTTGGCGAAATCGAAGGCAAGGGCGAAGGAAGAGCAAAGACAGTCCGTAAAAATTAGCAAATCTCTGGTTCTCTCCTGCAAGTTGCAACTTCCTCAAACCACCTATTACTAGCACATAAAAGCAGCACAAGTTAGAAATGATTCATGAATCTAACATACTTCAGTAAACAAAATCCCACACAATAGAAGTTCTAACTCCAAGAATAATTGAAGGTCCTATAGTAAGTACTTCTAAACTAATCAGCAACTGCAACACCTTCAATTGCATTTTTTTGATTTTACATGTTGTGAATCGTATCCAACCCAAATTTTTCATATTTCCTAAATTTTAAACTTCAGTAATTAACAACCGAGTTTCACTTTTGTCTTTTAAAACCTAAAGCGAAACTGCAATTCTGAATAACATTTCAACATTCCAAAAGAAGAATTTAACGGCCTTTATTGTTGTATCACAAAAGCAACCAAAAAAGGTAGTTCACCAAAAACCAGTCTTGTACGTATTTAGGAAATATGAAAAATTTGGGCTGGATACGATTCACAACATGCAAAATCAACAAAATGCAATTGAAGGTGCAACAGTTGCTGATTAGTTTAGAAGTACTTACTATAGGACCTTTAATTATTCTTGGAGTAGAACTTCTATTGTGTGGAATTTTGTTTACTGAGGTATTAGATTCATGAATCATTTCTAACTTGTGCTGCTTTTATGTGCTTGTAATAGGTGGTTTGAGGAAGTTGCAACTTGCGGGAGAGAACCAGAGATTTGCTAATTTTTACGGACTGTCTTTGTTCTTCCTTCTCCCTCGCCTTCGATTTCGCCAAACCTCAATCTAGGGCAACGATTCCTTCTTCAAAGTCATGTCGGCTTCTTTCTTCACCATCTTGCATGAGAGATATAAAAAGATTAGGAAAGAAGCAAAAACCAGTTCACGGGAGTCTAAATGGCTCGTTAGTGAGTACCAAAATCACATATTGAAATACTTCTTCCAAGGTGATGGTATCTCACCGGACGTATTTGATGCTATCTTTAAGGAATTGCCAAGCTTAGAAAAAATCTCGCAGATCGACTATGCTACTCGGTTATTGTATTTTGGTTCGTTATTTAGCATCCGGAGTATAGGCGAGCATGAGGAGCAGATGCAGTTCCGGATGGACGAGAGGTTACGCGCTTTAACCAGCATGAATCTTACGATGGCTGAATTAGATTTCATCTCATCCTTCGTGTCCTCAATCTTTGCCCCCTCAGATGGGCTAATGCATCGTGCTTCTTTGGGTATATGCATAGAACGGGTCAAAAAATGGATGTCAGCCTCCAATGAATGCATATCTGAGGACACAACTACTACATGTATGTACCTGACGCATATCCCTTTTGAGATTTGTTGTTGTTTATAGGTGTAGCTTTTTCAACTTTCTTTTGTTGATTTTGAAGGCTTATCAATATATGTGCCTCTTTATAAATTGGATTTGTGCATTTGGATGGGCTTGGTGGTGTCAATCTGGGTTTCCTTCACTTGAATTTTCTTGAATTTTTCCTTGAATTCGGGTACCAATCGGCTCGGGGATTTACCCAAACCCCGTTCGGTTCGGTTGCGTTTCATTATCCTCTCCCTGTTCGGATTTCGGTTCAAATATGGTTACCCATTTGGTTTCAGGGATCGGGTTCGGTTATGGCAATACCCAAACCGATCCGCCCCATTGCCATCCCTACAATCTAGGAAGCACGGTACCGGTACGGGTACGCAATACGGCAAAAACCTAAAAAAATAGGGTACGGGTACGGTTGGATACGTAACTGTAAATTTTATTTTTTTTCCCTATTTTACTATGTTCCATTGCACAAACTAAATAATACACTCATTTTACCAACAAAAAGAAGCATAAATACGAGTTAAAGAGTTCATAAGTGCATAGATGAAACAAGTGCAATGTCGTTTTAAACAAGTGGAATGTCGTTTTAGAGTTAATACTTACAAATTAAAAAAATTAAATATACCATCATTTATAGCATATACTATATACTAACACAATCATTTAGTTTAAAGTATAGAAATTAAAAATCATACAGTCAATGATCTGTAAAGACTGCAGAGAGAAGAAGGGGAAAATACAGTCCTATTTTGACAAAAAGAAAAAAACTGAAATTTTCTTATCCACAGGATGCGAGAGAGAGAGAGATTCCTGATCGTTAACTTCTCTGAGCTTTCTGATCGTTCACTTCTCAGATCTGTAGAGACGAGAGAAAAGAGGGGGAAAGAAGATGAAAACCGACCGGCACAGAGAGAGAGAGAGAGAGAGAGAGAGAGAGAGAGAGAGAGACTTACCAGTCGACAGTCGAAGGAGATGAGGAAAAGTCGAAGCAGAAGGTCGTATGGCTGCTGCTGCTGCTTTCTAACCCTATACACGATCTGTCGGTGTTAAAAGGGGGAGATAATTGCACATGGACCCCTGGAGTTTTAACAGTTTTCAACCGGACCCCTTAAAGTTTTTAAAATTTTACAAATTAACCCAAACGTACCCATAAAAGTACCCGTCGGAGTACCCCAGGCGTACCCAAGCCGTACCCGGTACGTATTTTGCCGTACCCGTACCCTTACCCGGTACTCGTACGGGAACATTTTCGGAGTACCCGTGCTTCATAGCCTACAATACAGTTGAGGAATGACCAATTTCAGAATTCTGCTGACCACAAGCTCCTGTTCACCAAGCTGATCCTCGAACTCAGTCACTTTAAAAGGAGTAAGAGAATCTCTTTACCACAAATCCAATGACATTTTATGTAGTTGAACAGACATCCAACTGAATCACTGATACAGCCTTGGAATAAAGGATTATACATATACCAATTTTTATGATTAACCCTCTGCAGGGTTCATAGACCTTCATGGAAAACTTCAATGTGTTCAGTAGCTTGATAAGTGGCAGAGGCCAGAGAAAGGGCATCACACCAAGTTTTGGCCCTTCTTTCGCATTGTTTCAACAATAGTTGCTTCTACAACAGTTTATAGAATTGTTCTTGAGTCAAGCTACCTAAACAATGGCTGATCTTGTTGGTATTGATCATGCTGTACGATTTATATTATTAGGAGAATGCCAATATTTTGGGTCTCATTTCCTAAGAGTTACCTAGGAATAGTTGTGATTTGTAAATATCTGAAAATCAAATAGTTGTTCAGAAAAACATTAAGACATGTGCAGACAAATTACAATAATGTTGTATACAATAATTGAAATCAAATTTACCTATTATAAGGGGTTCGGTTTTTATCTTCTCCAAGAAATGTGGGATGTAAAGAGGGAACATGAGATAGAACTCATTTTCTGTCTTAAACAAAGGCCTCGTTTCTCCTCCGATACTTTGCTTGAGCAGATCCTTTTCAACACCAACAAAAGAAGAAAAAGAATTTGCAAAGTACAAATAGACAAATTAGAAAGAATTTATTGCATTTACTTACAATGCTTCAATGATTGGAGGACTCAATTGAACATCAAACATGACTTGTATACAACTATCGAAACGAAAATATTGAGGCGTGTAGGATTAGACAATTTTATAAGCAGCACTATTGAGTTGTTTTCTAAAAGCCTACCAATAACTCAAGATTCGAACCGACTTTGGCGATTCTGACGGGAATAGCCAGGTTTTATTTTGTGTTCTACATTTTTTGATTCTCTTCTTCTCATCTGGTCATGGAATTTTGATTCTTTTTACAGGTTTCTAATGGAGTTTGATACAGAATCCTTGCTTTAATTGGTTCTAGTCGTGCTTCTCATGGTTTGCGATCGCGATTGTCTGAGTGTACTATGAGCCATAATGGAACTATCAATGGGGGCAGGATGGCACGTTTCAAAAATTGCAAAAAGAAACAAAAAAAAAAAAAAACGAATAACAGAATTAAAGGTTATAATATATAAAAAGTATGAAAAAGTTCAAACAAAACTGCTTGGTCCAACAAGATCAGTCTACCCAAACTACTAGAGCCTAACAGAACCAACACAAGCCAAAATAGACACATGCTAAACAACTACACAGAGCCTGGTTTCCTAGGAGACCCATAATGCTTCAAGAACTAATACAACTATTAAATGAAAATTAGCGTACAAGAAAAAAAAAATATGGTAGAAAACATACCTTCATATTTCTATGCTGATGCAAATGGACCGGTGACATCCTCATAAAGGTCAAAATTGCTGCACAACCTAGCAGTTGCTCATCACCCTCGCTCACATGTGACAGTTGAGGCTCATCTTCATTGACATCCACATCACCCCCAGCAAGCCGACGTTTTGCCTTAGCCTCCTCTATCCAAGCGTCAAGAGCTCTCTTGTACGCCGGATTCTGGCATATGTAATTGTCCAATCCTTTTACTGTTCTTCCCTCGTAAACTTTTTTTTTTTTTTCGGTATGTCAGAATGTTAACTATTAACTAAACAAGAGACTCACGCAGCAAAGGTGCGAGCATACGGTAATCCTTCAAACAAACCATGATAAATAGTATCAACTAATCCAGCAATTGCCTAATGTTTAGGCTCCCTAATCATGAAGTCCATTATGGAAATGGGCATAACAATGGCTATAACTAGATCTTCTTCTTGTTCTGCTCCTACTCGAGCCAGATGATCCGCGCATTCGTTAGCACCTCTGTAGATATGGGCAAGCTTTGTTTCCGTGTGAGCTAGTAGAGCATGGGCATCCTTTATGATGTTGCCCTGAGCATGATTCCCAGGAGCCCCTTCGTTAATCAGATTCACTGCCAAACTCGAATCCGACTCAATGGTGACATTTTTCATGTTTTTCTCTAGGATAATTGTCAGCCCTCTATAGATGGCCCATAGCTCCGTTTTCAGACTTGATTCACTTGCAAGCTTTCCATAGTACCCCAGCGTCCACTTCCCATTTGAATCCCTAAACAGCCCTCCAAATCCTGCCTTGTGGTTGTCTTCATTCCAGCACCCATCTGTGTTGAGTTTGATAGGCCCTGTACAAGTAGGTACCCATTGAAGCAGTCTTGGTTTTCTTGAGTCATACTTGAATGCCTTGCTAATTTCTTTGGAGTAGGTTGAGGCTGCCTTGAAGCTTGCTGTCATAACCGTGTCAATGTTATCAAAACTTTTTCTATTTTGATCTTTCCAAATTTGCCACAAGATGGTTATGAAAACCAAGCTCCAAGGCAAATCTACACCTAATCCAGAAATTTGTTTAGATTTCAGATTCATAGAATTCCAATCTAAAATAGAAATAAAATCTAAAATGGGGCAGCACAGCCTACTACTTAACCAATGAATGCTACGAAAAAGGAACCGCAGCTCCTTAGCTTTATCACACCCTCTGAATAAGTGATTAATGTCCTCAGGAACAGCGTCACATCTAGGACATAGATCACTAGTAATATCCCTCTATTGCATCTGTCTGTTGGTGGGCAGTTTATTGTGTAATATGAGCCAGATAAAAGTCTTAAGTTTGGCAGGGATTTTCAATTTCCAAAACCATCTACATCCTTTTACAGTATTCATCTTCCTGTTTTTGCTGCTGCCCGTGATAGACCTTTTTGGACAGGCTCCAATGTTCGTAACCATTTTGTGTTGTCCATCACCTTGATATGAGTTTAAATCTCTTAGATGATGTGATTATGTGAATGAAAAGCCAAAATAACATTATTGAAAAGATAACTTACCACATCATAAACTAAGGTAATATTATCATAGGACATTGCATAAAAATGAAATAACAGGTATACACTCTCTCTGTCCTCCAAAAGCGGTGCATATGTGTGTGTATGATAATGCAGATCTCCCATACCTCCTGTATAAGGTTGGTTGACCTCCAGTTCTAGCACGTGATCATCTAACCTCTTTCGAACCACTTTACCAGCTACATCATCTTGATAGGAATCTGGCTTTCCATCAATTTGAAATTCTGTGGATGGAGGAGGACCAACATCAATAGACGCTCACTAAGAAATTTAACGAAATCATACTTTCTGTAATAGTTGGACAAGGAAATTCTACACTCACGACGCCGCCGAAAATGGATTTGACGCCCTTTGTTTGGAATTTTGCACCTATAACAGAGCACAACTTGAAAGTCATACAGAGTAGAAATATTCTCAATAATCACCAAAAAGGGAAAAGGAAAAGACATGACAGATGATGGACGCACTTGAAATTTATCAGATTTTAGATTATCAAAGCATCATATCAGGTAACACTGTACCTTTGGAAACAATCATTAGAAAAATAGATCAAGTTAGCATTTCAAGTATAGCAATTGGTGGTGAGGTGGCTTCTAGTGAATTTTCAGTTGAGAGTTTGTAGAGATGCGGTTGGTACTCCTTTGTTGCTACTCACAAAAGGACTTCTACATCCTCGTTTCTGCTGAAGCACATCAATTAGTGTGCTTCGCTGAAAGGCGAACCGCGACAAAGCTTTATATGTCAAATGCTTTTAAGATGCAACAAAACGCACCCTAAAGCGCTTCAAGGGCAGCAAAAGCGGGTCGAAAGCAGTACGATACCTAATGGGGCCTAAATCGCAGTCATGGCTGTCGCTATGCTGTAATAGTGTTTCTGTATAAGATACGTGCAGACCAAAGATGGACCACTGTTTTCGAGATGCGAAAATTCTGATAACCATGACTTTAGTCTAAAATCAAAACAATCCAAATGATCAACTTCAGACAGTGCATAGTGTAATCTATAAGATTTAAGAGTAATATGTTTTTTATCACGTATTATTCATTATGAAGAAAACACAATGAGCATTGAGCAACTTAAAATGAACTGGACTGGTGACTTAACCTTTGGTTCGAGGGAAGTTAATGGCTCTGCACGTAACCTGGCTGGGGTGGATCTTCACTTAGAACGAAGAGAACAAGGATGTTTTACGTACCGACCGCGATGGTCTTGGAGTTCATCGAGCTACTAGATCAAATGTTTTTCCTTCTCAGGGCCAAACCCCCTTGTGTACCAAAAGAAGAAGAAGAAGAAAAGAAAACATAATAATTTTTCTTTGCATTTTGTACTAAATAAATCTACATATGCAAGGGAAAAAAGGATAAGGAGATACAAGAGTACAACCTACCCCAAGAAGGGAGGAGAGAGAGATTGCCATAACTAGAACCTTGAGAAATTGTCATAACACAGTAGCCCAAACCGGGTCATTTCTTAAATCTGGCCTAGGTGCCGGTAAATCATTCGTCTGTCTTTAATCCTTCCCTACTCTGATCCTAGCCGGTCTAAGAATGCCTCCTCTAATCATTCTGAAACGCACGCAGAAGGATAGTCTCTCTCTCTCTCTCTCTCTCTCTCTCTCTCTCTCTCTCTCCACGTGCCTAAAACCCTTGGGTACCCTATGACAGTGCCTAAACCACTAAAACTCTATAATAGGAAAGTGCACCCTAAACCTAAACCCTAGGGTACCCTAATGAAAGTGGATAAACCCTCAAAACCATAATAAAGTGCCTAAACTTCTAAAACCCTATAAAACCGTATGATTCGCCAAGTGCCTAAACCCCAAAAAAGAGAGACTTATCTTAATGGTAATAAAAAAGAGTGACTTAGAGGTAAAAATCTGTAAGCAAATATCTAAAACCAACATTATCCAAAAAGAAGGACAGACACACATAAGAGCAAGGGGGGTCCACTGACCCCACTCAGTTGGAATTCCTCCCCACCAACACACACATTATATTCTCTTCTCTATATCTTGCCCCAAGTAATCTCGGAAAATCACAACCTTGCCCAACTTAATTCACCCGCATGATCTCTTTTTTTTGTGGTCCCACCCTACTTTTTAACTCAGCAACTTGCCCTCTCAAATACCAAAAAAATGGACAACGAATTGTTCGATATTAAAAAACCCCGGAAGATTGTGTTTTTTTATGGAATCATGGAACAAAGGCTTCATTGGATATATGAGCAGTTGATTTAAGAGGAGTTCTCGCATCTTTAGCTATTACTCCCCTCTGGGCCTTGATATTACCATTTAGAAATCAAATAAGTTTTTTGTCCTTACTGGTTTCAACTTTCAAGTAATCAGATATTGCAGTCATAAGAAATTCCCATGGACACTGTTTTAGGGGAAACAAGTTAAGAATCCAAAAAAATTTGGTATCGTTATTTCAATTGTTAACTATATGTATTACTTACTTTTAATTTAAGACTTTGCATATTTGTTTAACTAAGTTAGAGCTGTCAACGAGAATTTAGGATAAACATAGGATTTGTTGAAATTTGTTGACATTTTCATTTTTTCTTTTCTATTGTTATGGAAAGATATTTTAAAAGAAGGGTACCATTAGAATCAACTTCTCCAAGTCACAATGAGCCATCAAAGCAAAGTCGTAAAGAAAGTGAATGACCAAATCTTCAAGCGGTTCGGGGCTTCGACCTCGAATAATGAATAACGATCCTAATATTGAAAAAAAAGTTCGGAGGACTACTTACTAAAGGGCCCATGCCGACCTCGTAACCACAATTTTCCACAAAGTGACTTCTCGGGACTCTTTGGAAGATTTAACTCTTTTGGTTTGAAGAATATGGTAGTTGGTTGGAGTATAGCATATCAAAAGATTTGCATCTTGAAATAATCTTCCCTTCTATGCAATGTCCTTTATTGCTATCTTTTCAAAGCTTAAATAGGAGACCAAGGTCCAAGGGTGGTGATTGTTTTGCTTGTAGCCAAATGGGCGATCAATGGATGCATGATAGTTTGATTGTGTATATTGAGAGAGATTTTTTATAGGATTACTACCGAAACTATCATGCATCGGAAGATACAAAAAAAATATCGTGTCAGTTGTAAAATGACATGTTACGGATGGACATCTCTTTTTATTTATATATCATGAATAAAATATCTATTTTTGTTAATACATCATGAATAGTATCTCTTTTGTTTAGTATTTTAATGTTATCATTGTATTCTCGTTATCAAGTCTGAATACAAAACTACATTAGTTGCAGATATTTGATGCTAGTGTCATAAAATCCTAACTAGATCCGCCACTGAAATGAGATCCTCAAAACGGGGGGGGGGGGGGGGGGGGGGGGAAGCGTCCACTGCTCCATAGCAATAAAACCCTCATCACCTCATCCTCATACAACATATACTATTGTCGAAACTTACGCAAAAAAGTACATTTCACGCATTACAAAGTATCTTAACTAAGGTAAACTAGACAAACCAAAACTCTTAAAAGTTTATGTACTGAGATAGTATCATAATTTCTTACTAATTCTTCGAAGGTGGTATTATATTGTGTAGCTTGCCAGAATTCGTATCTATGGATTTGAAGACGAGGAGATGAAATATGCTTAAAGATTGGTTGCTCACAACTAGTGTATAGGCATACATGAAGAATGATGGTGAAATGGAATCAGAAGAGCTTGGACGAATGTATCTTCAGGTATGAATTTTTTTTTTTTTTTTAATTATTATCAATTTTGAACTGTCTTTTTATTTGTTTTGCAGCATTTTGTGGCCAACTCTCCAATCATTAGTTTGGATTATTCAGCAAAATTGCACAAACTTTAATTCCCGGTAGGTTTTGACATCTACCTATTAGTCCTATTTTAGAGTTTACTTTTTATTAATCTATTTTTCATTCTTTGTCTTCAAAGAAATACCACATAGATGTTTACAGCTTTGCTCTCCACCTCCGAACAACGTACGGTACCATGACCACGACCACCCTTTTTCCCACGAGGGGGTCGACCATGTAACTTCCAGCAAAAATCCCTAGTATGGCCAATGTTGTGGCAATAATCACACCGAAGTGTCTCACGATCAGCAGACCCACTGCTAGCACTAGATTGTGACTTGCCACTCTGTGAAATAGGAGCAAACCCTCTGCTAGAACCAAACTGACCCTGAGGACTGGCAACCAAGGCAGAGCGATCAGAAATAGGAGTGTGCACCATAGCACCCCTCCTACTGAGCAATAGCATAAGCCTCTGCCAACGATGGGAACGGAACACGTCCTAACACCTGTACTCTGATTGGATCATATTCCATATCAAGGCCAACAAGAAAGTCATACACACGCTCTTTCTCCAACCTATTCAACCAGTTAGTAGCATCCTGAGTACACATAGCCTGAAAACCCTGATAATGATCAAATTCCTGCCACACCCCCACACAACTCTATATAATAAACCGCAACAGATCGTTTGTGTTGATCCAAAGTACGGAGGCGCTTCCTCAACTCAAAACACTGAGCATTATTGCCCTGCTGAGAATAGGTTTGGGCTGCAGTAGTCCAAATCTAATGTGGAGTCTCAAGCAGTAGAAAAGTATGGCTAATATCAGCTCTCATAGAGTTAAACAACCAGGTAATCACTAAAGATTTATTAGACTTAAATTTCTTAAATGTAACAGCCTTTGTAGGTTGAGTAACAGGACCCTCTATGAATTCTGACATCTCTTGGGCTTCAATAGCCAGAGTAAAAGTGCGATACCATAGCAAATAATTTGTACCATCCAACTTTATAGGACAAAAATCCAAAGGACCATTCCCAAATTTCCTTTCAAATTGACCCGACACATCTCTTCAGACATATTGTAAAGCAGAAAAAACAGATACCCAACAGAGGAAAAAAAGGCTACTCAATCAAGAAAAAACTTACTGAGCCAAATCAAAGAGTTTTGAAGTCACACAGCAAGACCAAGTAAGTTAGCGCTGCCTACAATACTTAACGAAGATCTACTGTGATCGTCGGAGAGTCCAATAGTTTCAAACACAAACCAAGAAACCCAGTCAACATCGTATACTGCAGAAGAGAACTGAAGGAAGAACAATCACTGTCGAGTGTTATAAAGGCCAAAACTTGAACACCCAGTCACTGTCGAAGCAAACCCAGTTGATTTCAAGGTCAACAGACAAACGGAGGCTGGAATAGGGTCGTCGGAGGTCGCCGAACGTCGGCGAGTACTGTACGGTGGTCGGCGAGCCTCACCGGAGCGTAATCAGTGGTCGTTGGTTGTTGGGTTGTCGTTGGAAGAGAAAACCGAGAACACGACTGTAGTTGGAAGTTGACTGGTCTAGATCTGGAGGTACTGTAGATGGGAAAAAGTGGGTGAACGATGGACACTGTGAGAAACCTCAACGATGTGAGGCAATCAAAGGGTAACGTGAGACAAACTCAGCCGTCGTGGAAAAAAAACTCAATCGGTAAAGGATCTTGCTCTGATACCATGTAAACTCAAACAAAGCAATTGAGGGGCAAAAAGTTAGGGTTCTCTTCTCATTACGACGTACTTCTACAAGAGGTAAGAAGGTAAATTACATAATGATCATATACTATCAAACTAATTACATGAGGGAAATAATATAACCTAATTACACAAATTATAGTTACACCCGCAACTTAACTCTTAACAACCTCTGAATAGGTCAAACCAAACCCTCTACCTACAGTAACTTGCTCTTGAAAAGGCCCTCTACAAGAAACCGGAGGATGGGTATTCTGCAAATCCTTACTCTTGTTCACACCTTGAGAGTTTAAGGCAGCCAATTTCACAAAAATGGTCTCACCCATGAAGCAGTTGCCATTCGCCTTAGCGATAGCAATATCTGCGGATACAGAGCAGTCGTAACGCACATACCCGAATCTTCTCCCGGAGTACTTACCTCTTTTATATGGAATATAGATATCCTTGACTACTCCAAAATCAATAAATTTATTCCTCAAAGATAGATTATCAGTTTCATCAGCCAAATTATCAACAAATAGAGTGATAGTATTAGCCATAGAAGCATAACAACCCACTGCAGCACTCCAATCTAGACCAGATTAAAGGAAATACGAAAAGAAAACCTCAAACGATGAAGACAACTAACAGCGGCGTCGATAAGAGAAATCTGATGAAAGCTTGGACGAAAAAGGCAGATGAAGATGGGTCGGCAGAGAAAACGATTAGCGATGGCTGAAATGGAGGGATGGTGTTTGATGGTTTCAGCTTCGGCAAAGGGCTTCAAGATGGAGGAAAGAAGCAACAGGTCGGGAGATAAAACATCTAAGGGGTGGGGTGGGAGAGAGGGAAACCTAGTGGAAGTATGGATAGAAGATGACCGGCGCCGGCACCGGCAATGAGGGGACGGCAATGGTTGGAAAAGTGGTGCGGCTAAGGTTTTTCCATAGGAGCGTAGGTTAAGTTATGGTCTTATTGTTATGATTATAGTTCCCTAGGGGTAGTTTAGTCATTGTATCTTTGTCCATATACATAACGTTATATAGAGGGAAAACCCTAACACTTTGAAATCTATCTATGAAATACGTTTGGCTCTTTCTCTCTCTACGATTTCACACATACTAGGGCAGTGCCAAAATGTGTTCCTCTGATAAGGCTTTCAACTTTGTTTCCCTTATTTTACTATGAACCGGAGGGTTAAGGTATTTTCTGACAGGGAGGAAGGGGGATGTTTAGTAGTGGATTGCTGGTGGGGGAGAACAGCTGATAGTGTTTAATAGAACATTTACCAAAACATTCCTCATGTCTAAAGACATTCTATGATCACACAAATAGCATTCAGCAGGCCTGAGGTTCTGAAGAACAGTAGAACACACATACAACATTGGAAAATAAGTTTCCAAATGGCATTCAGAAAAAATTTCCACAACGAGAGTATAACCACACGTGGGAAAACAAAAAAATCTGGAGTGTATTTTACCTTCAGCCTTCTTCCTGTGTAGCCCCTTTCTTCGTCGAACAAAGCAAAATAGCATAAGTACGGATAGACAGCTTACAACTCCAACAGGAACAAAAATCCCCACAATCAAACTGATCTTAATCTTTTTTCTGGTTAGAGGGTTGTTGAAAATCTGTATAAATATCGTAGTTAAAAAAATTGCTATCAACCTCCTAAAATATCAGACTTCAATTTCTAACTTGCATCAAATATTTGGGGATCATATTACCTCGGGTGACGCTGATTGCTGAAATAGAAGGTCCATATGTACCAGCAGTGGGTATACAGCAAGTCCCTTTACCAGCCCAAAATAGATGGATTTCAAGGTAGTTTTCTGATACCTGAGCAGGGCTGGCCTCCTTTTTTATATTAAAATCTTTCCACGCCCGATTCCCCTAGATTAAACAGGTTGATACCTTAAGAATCGAACAATTATAGAAGAAACAGTGGAACATGAACAAAGAGATGAATAAATAAAAGATTGGATTGCTAGAAAGCACATGTGTCTTTTACTAGTGTTTTTTTATAAAAGCATATATGAATTTGGAGTTTAATTGATGAAATTCTGAGAAGATATCAAGGTGCCAGTTCTTGTCTCCCATGTTTGGACAAAAAAACTCACACATAGGAGTAACATATGGGAAAGGGAACACATCAGTAAACTAAGAAGCTTGTGGAAACATTCAGGAAAAATATTCTGGGGATTAGTCTCAAAGTGAAATTGGCTGGTACAATCGTAAAGAGAGGAGAGAATGGATAAGTCATCACTTGGTCACTCAGAAGTGATGCCTTACGACTTGTGTAATTGTCTATCCCTCATCACTTTACGGCACATCTTTCCTCCCTTCTTCATTTCTGTTTTTGTTCCTCTCTTCACTTTTCCTTCATTGTTCATCATACAAATCTAACTTAATTTGGTTTACGTAGAAAGGCATCACTTTGAGTGAACAAGAACCAAAGTTTGAACCTAAACCCAGTCCACCATTCCCAGCACTCTAGGGCGATAGCTTTAGCATGTTTCACCCTGCTATTTAACAAACTTTAACGTTGAGTGACATAGACATAATGAGGTGGAAAACAAGAGAAACTTGTACAAATGAACCGAAAGGTGGCAACCAAAGGTTTATCTAACAGAGAACAGAAACATCACTTTTAAAATCCAATTTCATAACAGAGCACAGACCTGAATGTATATATCAAAAACACGCCTTCCAAGACTTTCCCAACCGTTAGGATTCAGGATTGTTATCTCTGCAAACTCCAGACTCACAGTATAATTACCATTCACAAGCCCTAACCTGTTACGAAATCACACACAGAAATTCATCCTGATTTCTCTCCATTATTAGCTGTACAAGATAGACTAGGATTCTTGTAGATATTTACTTTCCTTTCTTAGATATTTCCTTTCCTTTACTTTAGGATC
>JAXBDA010008064.1:0-15821 GCA_036023075.1 Gaultheria prostrata | reverse complement strand
ATCTCAATTAGTTTTATTATACAAAATTTTTAAAATCCTATTAAACTTTATAGATTGTGAAATATAGACAATTGTTTGAGTGACACGACTGCCCAAAAGGGTCCAACAAATTGGGACGGAGGGAGTAACCTTCAAGTGGAGAATCCAAGGGAATCACGTCTCTTTGTCCCCCACAACACACAATACATGTGCACACCTCTTAATTTATCACCACATGAGAAAGATGCTAAAACTCAAGCGGGGTGGTTTAGTTGTTGAAAATTTAGGTTTTGTTGGACATATTCTGGTGTAAGTTCTCATAGGCTTTTATTGGAACTAAACATACTCATAACACTACTCACATATAATAGAACATTAGTTTCAGTCTTGATATAGGTGCAGTAAGATCTCTTATAATAGTAGCAGGGGCGGAACTAGAATTTTTGGTTAAAGGGGTTAAGAATTTTGTGCGATTCACTGTCTTATTTGCTAACAATTAAATTAAGTTAGGCTGATTTTTTTGCCCCCTCCCCCCACCACACACACACACACACACACACACAGTAATACCAGTCTTGCTGCCGTCTTGGCGTAGATCGATTGATGACTCGATGTCCATGACATATTGCGACTAGCAAGAGAAAGAAGAGTTGCAAGGATTTGTTTCCAAGAGTTCTGATTTCCTAGTGGGGAAGATGTTAATTGACACCAACATTTACTACGTACCAAATAGCTTATATGTGGTAGGGAAAATTAAAAATTAAAATAGGGATCAAATAGCAAATTCTGGAGAAATATTGGTAGTATCGCTGTTGAAACTTGGGGGTCAGAGGGGTCAACTGCCTCCCTTATTTTTTAGTAACTCCGCCAGTAAATAGTAGTATAATGTGATGGGACACTCCTTGGCGAACGTAGCGGAAGCATGCATACTTCCATTTTTTGTTGAAAAAAAGAGAAAGATAAGCTAAAAAGCTTGTTTTTTCAATTATGCTCCACTCCCTCTCTGGCTCTCTCGTACATGTTGACTTATGAACACATCAAGTGGGTCTGTCTAAAATCCTCAAAAAAAAAAAAGTCACCTTCATCATGCTACATTTCTAGACACTCCCATGGGTTATTAGAAAAAGTTACCTTCTCCCATCCATTCCACTACTAACAATCATTTGGAAACTTTTTTTTTTTATAATTTCATACGAAATATGTTATACGGATTTTAATTTTCAATCACATAGCAGTGAATACTTATTATGTGAAAGTCGCATTGATGGACCATTTGCTTAATTTAAAAGTTAAGAGAATCAAGGCTTAATACGTCATTTGTGACTTGCTAACTTTGTATGACTTAAAAATCAAGGCTTAAAATCAAGTTGATTTTGAACCTAGGAGTTCTATATTTTATTTTTTTTTGCCTCTGGGATTAGTGAGAAAGTAGGTGTGATTGACAACCAAAAGGAGTTTGAACTTTGAAGTCTTTTCATAGTCTGAACATAGACCTCCTCCTTATAAACCAAGAAGTACAATCAAATATGGCTCGTAACCTATGACTTCTATTAAAGAGGTCTCAGTTCGCATCTCAAATGGTGGACCAGTGATAAATTTCAATTCTCACTTGTCTTTAAGATTACTATCTCTGAGGCTTAGGCCCGATAATTACCTAATATATGTAAGACAATAAATATGCATAAAAAGTTAATTGGAATGATGCTATGGCCTATGGACACTATTATTGGTGAAAAAAGAATTAAACTATATATATTCAATCCGCCGGTGGTAGAATTTGTGGGTTTTCCGTCACCGCTATTGTGGGCTCTAATAAGCTTTGATTGTTATAATCTGAACTATTCACCTTGTAAGGCCTATAGAGTAGTATATTAACGCAAAATAACAACTTAATTAGACATTGATAGATATATCAAATATTAAATTTTCATTTATAAAAAGGAAAATCTCATTATATCAATTATTTTAAAGCTAAACTATTAATGACCGTTTGTTTTACAAAGCAATATTCAACTTTTGATATATGTATTGATATCTAACCAAATTAATTTTTTTGAATGAATATACTAATCTGTGTACGCTACAAGATTAACGATTTTTTTTAACGGAAAAAAGGGTGAGAAGGACCACCCGCGTAAACAATTATTGCTTTTGAGCAGCCTTACCATTTCTCTTTACAACTACCATTCGCTTTACATCCTCACACATTCCTCCTCATGGGCTTCCCTTTTATAGACCTATCTTCCTACTATATATTATGCCATTGCCATTCTCACCTTTGTCATTTCAAACATCCCTCATCCTTTTCACTTAAACTCCATGCTAACCATGTCCACCACCGAATTTTCAGACCCAAATAAAATCTACAAGAAACCGTTTCACCGGAGAAATGACTCCGGTGAGCTCGACGTGTTTGAGGCCACAAGGTACTTTTTTGGCACCACCGAAGTTTCCGGCTGCAGAAGTGGAATAATAAGCCTACAAGTGCCTCCGAGAACCTCATCACTTTCCAATTCCAAAACTCAAGTGATGGAGAAGCCAATTATGACCAAAGAGAACAAAAAGTCCAACAACCAACCGAATTCCCCAGGTGGTAAAATTGCTCATTTCTTGAATTCTCTATTCAACCAAACAGGTTCCAAGAAGAAGAAGCAATCAAAGTCCACCACCCCACAGTCTGTGAAGGATCGTGAATTTGATGAGAGCAGCCGGGGTGGAAGGTGGAAAAGGAGGAGTAGCATTAGCCATTTCGGGGGCGCCCCTGTCGCCGATCCGAAACCCAGTTTATCAGCATCAAATTCTGGGTTTAGGACACCTCCTCCATATGCAAATACACCCACAAAGGCATATAAGGATTTGAGAAGCTACTCAGACCACAAGCTAGTTTCTTTGGATGGGAAACTGAATTTCCCTAGTGGGTGTACTGAGAAAATTAAGATTTTTGGGAAAGATGGAATTTGGGATGGGAAGTGCCAAACAGAGACTAAGGAATTAAGGAAGTTTGATGATCCTGTGGATGATGATGCTGGGGCAGAGAGTGATTCAAGCTCTGATTTGTTTGAGTTGGAAAACTATGACTTGGGTTACCATTGTTCAAGTGGTCTGCCAGTTTATGAGACCACCCATATGGGTAGCATCAAAAGAGGGAGTAGTATTTCCAATGGTGCAATTTAGAGCCATATTTCTTCTTTTCTTCTTTTTGGTATGTATTCGAACGATTGGTTTCTCTTTCATGTTTCGAGCTGTGAAATTAAAAGAAGAATGATAGATTATGATTTTCCTTCTTTGAAATATCTAAATTACACACACACATTTGACACAATATTTAACACAAAAAATATAAAATGTCCTTTTTGGAGTCTCACATAAATGATTAGAAACGTTCAATTTGTTTAAAACGCATTTTTAAGAGTTTCCGTAAAAAATCAACTCATTCGGATATCAGTAATGACTTGATCAGTATTTATCTCTAAATTTGACAGGATTTAAAAGTGAATTAATCGATCAAGCTGGTCAAGTCTAAATTTGACAGGATAAAAACTGAATGAGTCGATCAAGTACTTACCGATATCCGAATGAGTTGGCATGTTTTAAACTAATTGAACGTCTCCGATTATTAGCGTGGGGCTCCGATTATTATTGTATTAAATATTGGGTCAACGGAACCGGCCTCATAATATATAGAGGAGTGATTTTCACACTCTCAAATTGATAATTCACACCCTTTTTTTTATACACATCATTACGTAGGAGTATTGGTTTGTCTTCTTCAGTATTATACTAAGGCCTCATTCCACAAACTCAAAAAAGCCAAAAAGTCAGCTTATTCCTAAAATTGAGGCAATCACTCTCTCATAATACATCACATAAAAAATCATAAAAAACCAAAAAAAACTCCCCAGTGGAATACCCCCTAAATAATGGGAGGAGACCACCGCGTGACAACTCTCATTGAGCATGTTCGAAGGAGCTCCTCCTCCTAGCCAGCAGGAGTAATTATTATTTTTAAAGGTGGGCATATTGGTAATAAGTCATGTTCCTCTAAGAATATTGTACTACTAGATTTAATGGAGGTTCCTCTAAGAATATTTAGTAGTATTTCGAGTCAAATCCATATCTATTTTTAAACATTTGCACTCTATTGGCATCGAGCAAATTTGCACATGCCATGTCGTAGATCTCTGGTCTTACTTGTTGGGGAGATGAACAAGATGAGACAAGAAGGTCTCGACGATACGAGAGTACAACACACGTTAATGTACTGGTATTCAAATTTGAATCATATATAGCCTCGAATTCATATTCTTTTATTCAATCACCAAAATCACACGAGAATAAGCTTTTCTTTTCTTCTTTTTTTTTTATCAAAGATCACTGCAGTCCTCCTCCAGTTGTCAAGAAAGTATGGGAAATGATGAGAAAATCAGTTACCAGAAAAATAATGGGACTCACAAAAATATTTTTCCCATTATGACTCACTTTTCCCTTAAAAAGCATTGAAAAGTTTACTCCCACCAATTACACTCTTCTGGAAAAATCCTTTATCAAGTGATGAACACTTACATGAAAGTTAATATCCCTTTTTTTTTACTTCTCTTCATTTCACTTTTCTCAGAATTAATTTTCTCACATAACAGTCTTGACAAATTAACGGAGCCCAAAAAGGGCTAAATTCATTACTCAGAATAGTCCAAAGGAATCTAAGCAAAAAAAAATAGAATAACCCAAAGGGCTACAAAGCACAATCCGGAGCCCTTGGTTGGGTAAGATAGACTTCAACTTCGGAGTGTCCATATGGATTGGAAAGGAATACATTGAGTTTTGAAGAGGAATACCCATACAATTGAGTAGGAAACGTTCCACACAGGGACTTGAGAGCTCCACAAACCAGAGCCTCCACAACCGAAACAGATCCCACACAAGGGAAGAACAAAAAAACAAGAGCGAAACAAAATTATCAAACCTCTATTGTTAAAGAGGTCACCGGGAACCGCCCATCAGAACTAGAACCTTTATTCAATGGAGGAGCAAGCCCCAGCCTCCTAACAACCTTTCCATCCCATAAACGAACTCTAGTTCGGCCAAGAAGGAGATGAGTCGGATCTGTGGAGAGGGCGGATATGGATGTTGTAGGTAGGCCAGATCTGGAAGGGTTTAAGGAGGACGGTTGAAAGGGAGAGGGAGAGGCAGCGTGGGTGTGAGAGAGAGGTGGGGGGAGGTGGAGGCAGCTGCCCCACCCCCCGTTGAACCCTAAAATATGAATTTAGAGAGAAGGGGGAGAAACTTTCCTAGAGAGAGAAAGACCCGTTAACTTTGCTTTTTTACACGAGATTAAGCTAGGAAAAGTGTATAGAACATGAAAACTTTCCCATAAATTCCCCCCGAAAATAAAATGTGTGGAACACTGGGTGAATCACACCCACACATTTTTATTTTCGGGAAAAATTTATGAAAAAGTTCTCATATTTTGTATCAAACCTCATTAAGCTAAGGGCGACGTAGGAGTACCATCATGCACAGTGATGTGAAGGTACCTCCTATTGAAGATGAATTTGAGCCATCGCCTAACAGACTCAAAATTTGTACTCTTGCAATCACCAAATCACATGAGAGTGAGCTCCAAACCACCGCTCCCTTAGTACAAGGACACAATTATTGCATTTTAGTACTACTTCATTTTCCCATGTTAACCTTCAATCGTTACATGGTATTTTCAAATTGTCATTTCTTGTTTTTGTTAGTATTACTAATTTAAAATGCAAGGGTAAGAGTTAAAATTCATTAACTAATATCTGTATTAATTTAGTTTTGAAATAGGACTATATTTTTAGGACATTGAAAAGTGCTAATTGCATGAAATCAAAAAACGAGATGAAGGGAGTACCATACACCGGCCCCTAGGACTGCAAATGAGCCGAGCATAACAAAGGTCAACTCAACTCAGCTCGATTCAAAAAAGCTCGGCTCGTATGTTCAGGCTTGGCTCGATTATAGGGGCTCGTTTACTAAATGAACCTTGCTCGACTCATTAAGATCTCGGCTCGTTTATAGCCGAGCGGAGCTAGAAATCAAGTTCGAGCTCGACTCGATTACTAAACAAGCTGAGCTGAACCTTTAGTTGTTCGCGAGCAGCTCAATTCGTTTGCAGTCTTGACCGCCCCTGTACATTCTCCCTTTTGTCATCACTTCCTCTCGGAATTGTATTAATCAGGCCGAAGAAATCCATCATCACTAGTTGTGGGCTTTACTTGACAGCAATAATGGATCATATGTCCTAAATCAAAAGTCAACTTAAAAAGCATGGAACTTTCAGTAAAATTTCTAATAATTTCTGGGTGATTATCTTTTTATGTACACAATAATAAAGCCAAATTACAGAGCCTGCTCCAAACAATATTAGATTGGACTAAAATTAAGCCCAACTTTTAGCAATTGATCAGCTATAGGACAAAGGTGGAAAAATGTCATGTGATGATTGTGTGAAGACCTTTGAAAGATGTCAGGGACTATGAGTAGGATGCGAACGAATATCGCTGCTCGCGAGCAGTTTGAGGCTGAATTTATTTAGTAATCGAGTCGAGCTCGAACTCGAATTTTAGGATCATGTAGTAAATGAGCTAAGCTCAACCCTCCAAAGCTCGATTGGTCTCTAAAAAGTTTGGCCCGTTTGTAGAGGCTCAACACGGTTAGTAAATAAATCCGGCTCGACTGTTAAGGGCTCAAGCTCGAGCTAGAGTTTTAGGTGCTCTGCTCGTTAAGGGTTATAAACTAGCCGAGCTCAGCACTCCAAATCTCGACTCTACTCGTTTGCACCGTAACTATGAGTCTATGACTAGTGTACGTTGGCAAGTAATGTTTGAACTTTCAACTGAACAGGCATTGCCCATGAGCTAGACTGATATTAATTTACTTTTCTTAAGCATGTCTCTTACCTAAATGTGATCAACTTGGATTTGTTGCTCGTATGATGCACTTGGCGAACTGTAAAATTTGAGCATTTCAGATCATCGACGAGGCCAATAACCGGCATTTTAGGCAATCGAGTTTGTTGTTGTGGTGTAGGTTTATGTTCTCCGAGATTGTACTATGGAATTATGTCTTTTCAAATTATTTATTATTGTGCTTTACTGACATGTACCTCTGTAATTTGATTCTGGATCAATCTTCTTTAATGACAATGACAGCCACTTTTACTTAAAAAGGATAAAAAAAACAGATTATCGAGGGCCAAAAATAGACCCGCTAAAATCAAGGACTTAATTTCCATTCTAAAGTCGTCTCCATTATATTTATCGAGCAATTACTCAACACTCCATCATATCATGTGAGATTTTTACGTGGTACTCCTAAGCAATCATGCAGGCGCAGCAACAAATTTGACGTGGTACTCCATCAATAATCACTTGCTGGATTGTTTGGGGTTAACGGGTAATCCACATTATGTGCATTGAATTGCCTTACTAAACAAAACAAAAATACCACGTTGATAATGCCACATAGTTTTCTGGAAAACACTTAATAATTAGTTTCATTTATCAGCTATGCCCCCAAAGAGAGAGTATTAGAACTTCGGTGCTTATGAGGCCTGCGGCGTTCCCTCTCTTGCTCCATTGAAATGAATGCACGTTCCCGGAGACAGGAGTGAGAAAGAAATGACGCTAGAGGTGGTTGGAACCCCACGTCTTGCATTGTTGAATTACATAGGCACGAATAAGCTTTTGTAATTCGGCAAATTCAGCATGCTAATAAAGAAATTTTGTTTTTTTATGAGGATAAAAAAAATGTCTTTTTGGACCAAATAAATACAATTTTTTTAACAACGAGAAAAATCGCCATTTCTTGAACTTGACACCACAGAAATTACATTTATGAACTTAACCCTAGGTTGGCCTGCTGGGCCTGTGGGCATGAGCCCGACCACTTGCTCAACCACTCGGAAAATTGTACAATAATGGCCCAATTGTGGCACCTCGTGATACTTTAAAGGAAAATGATAATACCAAAATTATTTTTGTTAATATCAAAATTATATTGTATAATATGCTTGCACCCTGCACGTGGTACAAGCATTTTGTCCAATTGAGTTTTATCATTAACAAAAAGAGTTTTGCGATTATCACTACCATACTTCCAATTGTTGAAGAAAGAATAGACAACTAATTAAGGAAAGTTTATGGGCCTGAAGGCTCTGAACCAATTGAGGAACATCATTTGGGCTGGCTAGCCCGCGTGCCCGCACACACACACACACACACTTTCTCTCTCTCTCTCTCTCTCCAAATGAACCGGCTGCTCTCCAGTACCTCTCCGGTCCTCTCCAATTTCATTTTGAAACTTTCATGGGCCCACAACATGATTGGAACTGTTCACGTTATAGATCTTGTCGAGAACTTTAATATCACCAAGAATATGTTGATCAGATACCGATCAATAGTTGATTGGCACACATTTCTATTGAAAAAACTCACAAATGGGTTTGAATCCAGCATGCATGATATTATTTTTTGTTCATACAACTCTATGGACCTGAACCAATTGAGTAACATGATTTGGGCTAGCTAGTCGTATTCTTTTCTCTCCCTCTCTCTCTCTGTCCAAAATTCTTGAGGAAGGATTAGGCCCCTCAAAATCCACATAAAACGAAGAGCAATATTAGAAACACCACTTCGAAATGTAATTAATTTGCAAGTAGTGGCTAGCTCATGCGGTAGAGCTTTTGGACGTCCCACACTGCATCCCGGGATCGAGTCTCATTCCCCCCTCCCTATATAATAGATTAGGAATGACGAATGACAAAAAAAAAATGTAATTAATTTGAGACACAACTATGTTCAGATACATGTGAACACATATAGATCGAATCGTTTTGAATGAATGAGGTCTGGGTTGTATTTTTGGAATTTGGAATCAATAGGGAGAAAAGAGAGAGAACGGTTAATTACATGGCTGGAAATTAAAGCGGCATTGGATGAGTAGGATGGCCATGACATGTCCCAAAGATGCCCACAAAGAGGTTAATCACTCTTAAACAATTAAATTGATTAGAATTGGATCATCAAGAATTATATGAGGTGCGCATAAACTGATTAAAGTATTCTGAATATGAAAAAAAAGCAGTGAAAACCGAGGCACATTCATCCTGACTCTTTAAGTTGTGTCTTTTTATATGACGAACAAAATGTCGTAAAACAAAAACAAAAACAAAAGACACAAAACTCATGTAGTCATGTTTAGAACCACAAAACAACTTAAATTACTGTATACATTCCAATAAAAATAAAATAAATAAACCCGCAATGTATCATATACCCACTATTCTCATGGTCGATACAGGTTACAATTAAAAAATGCAGGACGGATCTCTTGAATGGATTCCGTTCTACTTTTATTTTATTTTTATTTCTTTTTCAATAACTAGGCGGTCCGAATCAGCTTGCGCGCACTTTTATTTTATTCATATGAATTTACTACATTGTCTCTTGATTGGTGAAAAAATGAACTAATGAAATGGTAATTTCACTTGAATAAAAAGAAGCGAGCGCTAAAATCAATTCTCTTCTATTTTTTTTTTACTTAGTCTTTTATCAACATCATCATTGTCTCTTTTCTGAAGTACTAATGTCAGAATTAAAGGTAAAAGAGTAAACTCATCATCTTTTTCTCATTAACTACTTCTGAATTGAAACAATCTTTTTTCGGAAAGGAAAAAGTGTCAAAAGATACCTACAAATAGGGATGAAGGGAGTATAAAAATTCTAGAAATACAATATTAAAATACAATTCCGGACATAACTGTATACAAAACCGTCCAATGCATGTTGGCTAATGGGTAGCGAACGGCTCTTGACACACAGTTATATTTATTTGGAATTGTATTCTGTAGTTATGCTCTTGGCATTGCTCTGCGTGATATTGTGAAATTATAGTTGTCTTCGAATCGGCATGCATGCCCTCTTCTTGGATAAGAGGAATGACTAGTGACCACTTGATGAGATGCTAGTGCATCGGTCACCCAACTAGCCACTCACCCCCTATCCTCGCAATATTGCCCATCTTCTTTTGAAAATCAGCCACTTAGATTAATACTCACCTAATACCTCCAAATGCCACTCTTGGTCACACTCCAACATTCCCCAAGTGGTGCCTTTAGATATCTTATCGTAGTATCTACACCAACCAGCAATGACCACTTTGAGCATGCATGCATTATAGGGTTCCAAACCTATCTTACTAATAATAAGAAAGGGACAAGCCAAAACCTACTCCGAAGCTTTCTTGGATTGTAAGCTCACTCTATTGGAAGAAAATGACTCTACAGAGTATGATCAAAAGATCACCATCCTGAAGTATTTTGGATTTTGGAGCATCGAACTCCTCCCATTTAATCAAAGAATACCATAAAACGGCTTCTGGACGAAGAATTCTTAACATAGAGATCAAATCACATATTCCTATATTAATAAATTAATGATAAAATATTATGCTCATATATACTAATAACAGAATTATTTGAGGGGACCTTTTTTTTTTATAATTTTTACAAGTAAAACATAAAATATATTAGAAATAACTGGATAACTAAGAGGTGTGCAGTGAGGCCTGGGCCTCGCTTGCACCCCAGATCCGCCCATGTGTGCATGTACCCTTATTGGTATCAAAATGACTTTGTTCAAAGACATTTTCAACATGTTACGTGATAACAACCTTTGGAATGAACACTCAATTTAGTTTGAATTCAAACGTAATAAAAACTTTGGTTTCCTTTCCTAAATGAAACACCCCATTAACATTTTGGTATTGGTGAGCAGATTATGGAAGGTCACATATTAGCCGAATATGGTAGCGGATAAGTTGGATACAATTCTTTATTAGTAAAATGAGTGAATAATACATTTAGGCGATGTAAAATTGTAAATACATGTTATGGTTGATAACGTAAATACGTAGCAGTTATAGTACCCAAAGATTCATCTCACACGCGTTAAGGGACCGTCTTTTGGGGTAGCATAAACAAATCACTGGCTTAAACATTTCTAGAATGTCCAATATCTATGATTATTAATTTTTTTTTCTTTATCCAATATGATTAATAGTTTAACATCATCTTCGTACTATAAGTAGAATTACTTGAGTCTCTCTCATGAAAAGCTACAAAAAGGCCTCCACGATGTGTGCCTTTCTTTCTTTATTGGGCACGCGCGGCAGTGGAAATCAATCTTGACTCCATCACTGTATCTGCTTCGACCTCACACCATTTGTAGTACTGAAAAGGAAAGTATAATAAGAAAAAAAAAACAATACCCAGATCTCTATCTCTCTCTCCGCTTTGTTCACTCTGGTAAGAAAAGCCACGCTAGTTCATCATTCATGCCGTTTTCTGTTAATTTTCCAAATCAAGAATGCTTTACCATTCAACTTTTCAGATGGGTATTTCTCTATCTGCTGCTTTTTCCATGTTTGTAAAATTAACTTTGTGATTTAAGCGTTCTAGGTTTTCCCAAGTTTGATTCTAGAAAAATATGATCCCTTGCCTTCTCTGGTCTGACGTGAGGCTAATATTTATATGGCTGATTTCTCTAGTTTATCTTGTTCTTTGAGATACCCAGTAGTCCGATTCCCTAGAAACCTGTGATCCCTTGCCTTATCTGAAGTGAAGTTGACGTTAATATGGCTGATTTCTCGTTTGAAATTTGAAGTTCATCTTGTTCTTTGAGTAGTCTAATTCCTTTTTATTCTATTTTTTTGTTTTTGGAATTTTCCTCTTCTATTAAGATTGGACATCTGGGTTGTGTTTGGTTAAAATTGTTCAATTTCTTTTAATGACTCCTTAGGCAGAAGTTGATAATCTAACTGACTAACTTTACTATAGTCCTTTTTCCCATACATTTTCTATGCTTCTGTGGGTTTTATTCAGAAATTGAAGTTGGCGGTCGGTTTAAGGGAAGAATTAATTTTATGTTTTTAGTTTTCTTTGGCTGTTTATCCTTTTCGAAAATTTGCTGCTGTTCAGTGAATGGACTATGGAGTCTTGGAGGCTTCTTTCAGTTGAGATGGAAGAGTCCTACAAGTAACATTACTTCGTATATTTCTAGTGATTTATTGGTAAATTGATGTTTCTCTTGCTTTATGAGCTACCTAGTTCAATTCCAGCTTATTTTCCCTTCACCCATACTTTTCCAATTCGAGTGAGTAATTCTTGTGTTTTGGGATGGCGTATATTCCTTATGGTGACTTCGATGATTTGATACTTCAATGGCCCTATAAGCTATTTTTGTCTCTTTATTCTGAAACTATAGGTGGGTTCAGTTTCTGGGCTGCAGTGCGAAGTAGAAATTTAAAATTCCTTTCCAGAGTTGTGTTCGGCGTTTTATAATTTTGGAACCTCAACGTTTCTCACTGAGGTTTGCAATGGTACTTTTTTAAACAGATTTGAGTCTCGGAGGCATACTTCATCGGGGATGAATTCCTTTTAATGCAATGAAAAATAGATTTTCCAGCTAGAAAAGAGTCAATTGGATGGACCATGGATCCCTTCTGTAACTCTTATGGCACATTTGGCACTAGAGGAGAAGTAAATCAGAGCATGAGATATATGGAAAAGGGATTCCCCAGCGTGATGGGAAAGTTGGATCACAGTAATCCATGTTTGGATGTTTTGGGTGGTTATATTGGTAATTGTGATGATAGTACAACTCTCCCTTCTTCTGGTTGTGATACCAAATCAAATTCACTGTTTGGGGAATTGGAATCCGGGTTAAGCTTTTCGTCTCCTTTCGTCACATCTAATAGTTCGAAATCATCCCTAGTTGATTTGAAGTTGGGGAAATGGGCTGATTGGACCCAAGACAAGAGTAGTGGATTTGCGAATGAAAGGTCGGGTTTTTCTTCCGAAGTATCTTCATTTGCAGCAAAGAGAGCGCGAACGATGAATTTGTCTGCTCAGAATCTGACTTGCCAAGTTCACGGATGTAATAAGGATCTAACCTCCTCAAAGGATTACCACAAAAGGCATAGAGTTTGTGATATTCACTCAAAGACTGCTAGGGTTATTGTCAATGGCATTGAGCAAAGGTTTTGTCAGCAGTGCAGCAGGTATAATCAATTGCCTGCAGTCTTTTACTTTGCATTTTTGGTTCCTTTGATGAAGGTCGTTTGCTTTGGTTAGTGACCCCAAATGATAAGCGTTATACTTGTGTCGTCGTATATAATCCAGCTTCTTGTTCTCTTGTCAATGAAGCTTCGTTGAGGCGATTTGTTTTGAACATTTTTCAATGTAAGGGGTATTTGGGGGATCGATTTTATGTGAGAGTAGCCGGCTCCTTGTATTGTCCTCTTTCATGGCAAGGTTCTTATTTTGATCCTTAAATATTCACGTAAGCTTTAAGCAAAACTACATAATCCTTTGGCTCTTGTGTGAATGCTTTGTTCCCTTTAAACACATAGTAACGCACACTTTCCTCCCACTGCATGAGCTAGACAGCCTAGACTACTGATTCTACAAATTTAATGTGCACAAAATATTCCTTGAACACTTCGAGATAACTGATATCTCATGTGGACTTTTGGAATAGAAAACGAATATCATAGCTTCTAGCTTTGGGTGGATAGCTATTAGGTTTATGTGCACTTGGAAATCTCGATGCCTGATTTTTAACTTGACTGTAGGCTGTGTTCGGATCATGGAATTGTGAAGGGATTATCAAGTGTAGGGCTGCAAACGAGCCGAGCTGAGCTTTATAGAGCTCGAGCTCAGCTCGGCTCGTTTAGTAAACGAGTCAAAAAACGAGCTCGAGCTTAACAAGCCGAGCGAGCCCTTAACAAGCCGTGTCAGGGTAAATTACTTAACGAGCCTCCTTAATAGACCGATGTGAACCTCAGGAATTGTCCCGTAACAAAAGCAGCCATTACTGCTACCCCTCTCCGATTGTCGTCTATCAAGAAGCTGGGGCCAACGAAGACATAGCACTGTATACCTATGGTGGGTATGATCATAAATCCACAAAAGAGTCCCGCTCCAATTACTCTCTCGAGGATCTTGTCGAGTATCTTAAGCAAACAAACCGAGCTTATATAAACGAATCGAGCTTTTGCGAGCCGAGCCGAGCTTAACTAAGCTTGTTTACTAAACTGGCCTAAAACTCGAGCTCGAGCTCAGCTCGATTACTAAACTAGCCGAGCCAAGCTCGCGAGCAACTCGGTTCGTTTGCAGCCCTAATCAAGTGATAGGAAAATGGTAGGGAAACTTAAGTGTACAGTCTATACTGCTATGCTATTATATAGACCGGATAACTGGCGCTGATTACCGATTGGATAAGTTGAGGTGAATCGCTTCGCTGCTGTTAGTTAGAACACGGATAGCTGATTACACTTTCTCATACCAGGTTTCATTTGCTGGGTGAATTTGATGATGGAAAACGGAGTTGTCGGAAACGCCTTGCAGGACACAATGAGCGACGAAGAAAGCCTCAATTTGATACTACTCTCTCTGGTAAACAGCACATGTTGGTTAAGTATTTTGAAGGTATCATCTCTTCTTTGCTATTCACCATTGAAAATCCCTTCTTAACCCTCTTACTCCATTTTTTTTTTCATATCTTCAAGTTTTCTGCTCCCCTTGCTGCCAAATTCTTTTTCTATGTTGCTTTATAGCTACCGATTTGTTTTTAGGTGAACAAAAAATCTCACTTTTTATTAAGAAAACTTTGTTTTTGGACAGAGGACAGGTTCCTATGGACTTCTCTACCAAAAGGATCATCATTCCTTTTCTCGGACATGCTTCCTAGTGGAGTTATCACTCCACAAGCAAATTTCCGAGGTAACCAGCACAGCCATGTCAAATTAGAAGAGGAGTCAAATTTAAAACACGTTTTCCATCCGAATGGCTCAAGAAAACAATATTCTCCCGGAATTTTTTCTTCACAAACTGGCTATGCTTTTGAAACAGCTTCAACAGTTCAAGAACTACCTGGGGTGTCAAACTCCGGTAGTGCTCTCTCTCTTCTGTCAAAAAATTTGTCAAGTCATTTGACAGAAATTCCTCCGGTTATGGATCAGAGTTCGCCAAATGCTTTTTGCCCTTCTGTGATGGATTCAATGGAAATTGGCCAGGCTGGGTCCCCAGTAATTTTCGGTAGTAGTAGTACTGCTGTTGATTTTCAAGTTCAAGCAACTCGAAATTTTCAAAGATCGGATTATGTGAAAGGTAAAGGGTATATTTCTCCTGAACATGGGCAGACTGTAGATTTGGTTCAATTGTCATCACATCTTCAAAGAGTGGAGCAGCAGAGGAATTCTATGGTGGGTATGGAGATTTAGATGGGTTTTGGAAATCTCTATAGACAAAAGAGAAAAAAACATTCTAGAGACAGAGTTCGTCAGAGAAGAAGCCAACTCATTCATATATCATTCACATTTGATATGCAGTTCGTTTAACGGAGGAGGAGATAATTAATAATGGCTATGATCGATAACCAGTATATTTTAGGAGGGGTAGTCGCTTCTGTTTTCGGTTTTATTCTATTGTACAATTCTTTGCTCTTCTTCTTATATAATTCGAGTAGGAAGAGTACTGCGATTGTGAAAAACAAAGGTTCATTGCAGATCCTGAGGGAGGAGGAAAGCGTCACCACAGCCGTGCATGGAGGTTTCCGGCCGGAAATTGCCGGAGTACCGACGTCGTTTGCCGGCGCCGGCGTTGCTGGGGCAGCTCTCGCTTGCACCCTTGCCAAAATAATTCTCTCTCTCTCTCTCTCTCTCTCTCTCTCTCACCGATGGGTTCCCAATCGGTGTTTTGAATTTCCCCTTTAATTCCACCTCTCTCTCTCTCCTCTTTGTGTGTGCTG
>JAXBDA010008063.1:0-15827 GCA_036023075.1 Gaultheria prostrata | reverse complement strand
CCGTTGTCTCCCACCCCCCCCCCGCCCCCCCCCCCCCCTCGTCTCTTTCCCCCTTCTTTTTTTTTTCTTTTTTTTTTTTTGGGCTAGTTTGGCGATGGTTTGTTCGGTGGGTGGCGTCGGCGGTGTTTTGCTTCTGGGCTTGGTGTTTTTGGGAGCCGGCTTCACGGCAGCGCAGCGGCGTTGCCGCTTATCATGGGTTGGCAGTGGCGGCTTCCCCCTTCCCTCCTTGCACCTTATGCTCTATAAACCCATTGCCTCGCTTCTTCTATTCTAGCCTCATCATCATGTGCGTTGTCACAGGCTTCATGGTCTTGGTTTTTTGCGGTGCTACAGTGGCGCATATGTTTTTGGGCTCCTGTCGATTTCGCTTGCTAGGCTTCATCGGGTTTAGGTCTAACGACGTGTGGAGCTCCTTCAAATGATGGCGTGGTGGTTTCCCAACGAGTACAATTCTTGGGTGTATCCGGTTTTTGCTTAACGACGTCTTGGATTCCGTGGTTGTGGGGCGGCGGTGGTGCTGGTTTTTGGAGTGGCTGTAGCTGCTTATTAGGGTTAGGGTTTTGTGTGTGGCCTTCAGCCTATTTGAGTTTTGTGCTTATTATAAAATTTGGGTTTTTGACCCATGGGGTGTTCGGGCTTTGGCCCTCTTTGGTGGGCTTTGGCCCAACGGGGTCCTCAATTGGTTCATTGCCAATCGTTTGGTTTGGGTTGGGTCTTGGATCGTGCGACTTGTGCTTGTTGTTTTTCCTTGCCCCTATTAGTCTTGTATCCCTTTCAAGAACAGGGTTTTTTTTTTTTAATTTTCCCAAAAAATAATCACATTTTCTAGTCAATTTGCACACCACAACTAATAATAAGTTTTGAAACTGATGAGGAGACTCCGGCGGGCGTAAAATTTATTTTTGGGTGACAGTGAATAGCAAAACTTTCAAATTTAAAATAATCAATCCTTTATCGGTTGACCGGAGATAAAATGATGGGATATGAAATCTCTTGGGATATGGGTAAGATATGAAAACCTTGGGATATTGTTGAAAATATCAATGGATGTAGAAAATCCATATCCGGTGTTCGTGTTCAACGGGATATAACCATTGGAAATCGCTTTTTTGTTATAGCACATGGCCAATAGGGGAAAATCCCATCCAAATCCCACCCCCAATGGGATATTTTATCCTGTATGAATCGGGATAAAAAATGGATGAGAATTTGAAATCTCATCAAAATTAAGCGCAACAAACATCAAATTTTGAGTCCCATGTCATTCTATCTCCCATCACACCCTTCAAATTCCGCATAACAAACAAGGCCTTAGAGTTTTCTCACCAGCGCCTGTAAACCATCTTTTAAGACAAAATGGATGTCAATATCGTTAATTCAATGCTGCAGCAGCCTACTAGCTCTTTAGACATCTCCAAGCCTACTAGTTATTGGATTCACTGGCCACTATAACTAGTCAAACAAAAAATTGTGTCTTTTGATGAGTTCTCTACTATACAAAGCATTTTGTGTTTGGATAATTTCACAAGCTACTATAGAGAGCAAAATAGACTCTCTCTCTCTCTCTCATTCTATTTACCTTTTTGCCACTTAATTTTATTTACCCTTTTGTCACCCATTCCTTGGCCCATGTTAGCACCCATTTTTCATACAATTCTCCCAAAACTAATTTTTTTCAACACAATTTTGATAGATATATTATCCAACGAAATGAGAACTTTATTTAATAAATATAAATTATTATGAAAGGGAAACATAACAACCTCAAAGCTAGCTACTACAAGTAATTAATATTTTCCATGCAAATTTCACAAGCGCTCCACAAGGTTTGCTTGGAGTTGTGAATGAGGCTCCGTTCTACTAACTCAAAAAGCCAAAAGCCAGCTTATTGTGCTTTTCGAGGCATGTCATCCACTCACAATACATCACATAAAAAATCACAAAAAACCAACGTGTATTTCGAGCTCTCACATAAAAAAGCTAAAAAAATCAAAAAACCAAAAAAACCAAGTTAGTGGCACACCCCCTGAATCTCTCTATCTCTGATGTGATTTTCCCATTGCAATATAGTCGTACATTTTAGCAGTTGAAATATAGCTGTTAATATGTTTTCATCAGGTAAAGAATAAATTATTTAAACATAACAGGTTAAGTTAGTTTGGCTGAATGTTCAAAAAGAGACTCTTTTTTTTTTTTTGGATAGAAAGAAAAAAATAGAGTATGGTTGGATAGATCATGATTAAATATAGGAGTATTAAATAAAATTACTAAATTTTTTGAAAAACATGATACAACGAAAAATTTACATAATTTAAAAATAAAACGCATATAAAAAATGGGCCAAAAATTTGAAATATATAAAAAATGTGTAGAAATATTTGTGTTTTTGGTCTTTATATGTTCTTATTGTCAATCCATTAAGCTGATAATAGACATTTATGTTTTGTTTATTACTCCTACGTCGCATCCATTCGTTTTCGACTAGCAAATGTTGTCCTTTGGGGCAATTTAAAAGTAAAACGCATATAAAAAAATCAACCTTGCTGTATACTCACAATATCTTTATGGATAAAAAAAATTGGCCAAAATTTTGAGATGGGCCACCCCTCTGGGCAATTTAAAAATAAAACACATAGTATTAAAAAAATCAACCTTACTGTGTACTCATATCTTTATCTTTATGGATAAAAAATGGGCCAAAAATTAGTGATTGGGGGGATATTTATTTACTCTATTATTACTTTTTTGTTTTGCACTCAAATGTCCCGTCCCTCCTTTGGGCAATTGACACTTGTTTGTGTGGCACCGAAGATTTTGGAGTAATATTTTAAGGGTCTTGCTATCGGGTGCAGCATTGCACCCGTTGAGAGTATAAAAGAATATAATTGTTGGGTCATATTTGTACTTTAAAGTATATTTTTAAAATACGATTGTACGTTAAAATATACAAGTGAGACCTATAGGTGTATTTTTTTGTACCTTTAATGGATGCAATGTTGCACCAATTAACATTTTTCATATTTTAATGAGATGAAGTTATTTATAGATAGAGATGCTAATACAGTGTGTTAAAAAAGTAACCAGCTAATTCTGGAAAATAAAGGACTACTTTTCTAGGTGTAATTTGGCTTAATTTTATTGACTCGGAATCAAATTAGGTAATTATGAATATAAAATTCCGGAATTTTCTCTTCCCACGCATACCATAATTAGATTAGTGTGACGATTTGGGAAATGATCCAAAATTAATCAAATTTTTTTGATCATTTGTAGTAAAGACTGCTGTTTCACATCCCTTTCACTTCCTGTCCTTCACACCCCCCCATTTCCACGACAAATCCTCTCCCTCTCGAGTAATTATTCTGTAGTTTCGAAGCATAGCTATTTGGTGCTCCGAATCACTCCAAAACCAGATATTTATATGGATCCGATACACTTTTTTTTTATCGGCAAATATTTATATATAACGGGAAAAGAGAAATACAAACAAAACAAAACAAAGGAAAGAGGGGGAGAGCTTGATAAGGCAAGAACCAAATTAACCCAGACAAAAAGCAAAATAGCAAACATGGCCCAAAGCAAAAAACCATGGCAACAAAACTCTGAACAGAATCAGCCATGAGGTAAAACAAGTGTTGTGGTCGATTTAGATCTCAAAACAATATGAATTTTAAGGACCCCAATATTTTATTACCCCTGGGTATCTTTTGTAATGCCAAAAAAATAAGTTCGGATTAGTGATATTTAATTGACGAATATAAAATTTTGGAATGTTTGGTTATTGTTATTTTTTATCGATGAATACTAATATTTGTTGGTGGAACTGTGGAAGTATAATTTACTTACTTACATTTTGTTTATTAAATTTTTGGAAAGGACCTCATTTTTATTTCGCTTTAAGCTTCCCAAAGATCACGGCCGGCTCTGACTCTGAAAGTGATTCAGCCTAATTAAAGCCTATAAAATACGAATGAAATTTGATGCAGATTGGATCCAAACAGATGTGATAGTACCATTCAGCACTAGTAGTGTTTATTTGGCACCATGAACCGTAAAACTTTAGCACAGGCCTCCATCCGAAAAAGTAAAGATCAACAGTCGATGCATCGACAGTTTTTTTTTTTGTTTTAATTAGATGTCCGAGTTAGTTTGCGCACACTTCGACTAATTACGGGAGGTAATGATCGGGCAAAACCTTCCAGTGACACAAAAAAATTTACTAGCAAAGAGATTCGAACCTGAAAACTTCGATGAGAGAAAACGCATAAATCACAAGGTAAAACCATTTTGCCAAACCATCCGGTTATGCACCAACAGTCAGTGAAAACAGATAATAACAGGCCCACCATGTGAGTTTCATGTGACTATTGAAACAACGGAACAGTAAAGCCTCCGTTAGCAAATTCCAAACTAATACAGGCTCCAAAACAATTCGTGGCTGTGAATTATCCGGAACACCATCTGGTGACTGTACTCTAAACTACCGAATAATTACTCCAAACAACTTGTGGCTGTATGTTGCTGGAATAATTCGGAACACAGCATATAGTAGTCGTGTTCCTGAACTACCGAATAATTACTCCAAACAACACAACATCGTTACACGTGTCCGTGTGCCTATATATATACAACCACATGGATTTGTAAAATTATTAAAAAAACTGGGCCGGTCCAGCCATAGAAAGTATGAGTTTTGAAAACCCGAATTCAGAATCGGAGAGCAGTTGCTACAACAACAACAACAACGCTTCATCGTCTTCCCCATCCTCACCTGGGTCTTCCAATCAACCTGACCCGGACCAGAACACACTCGCGAACAAGCCCAAGAAGGCGAAGCGGATCATGCGGGACAACAGCAAGCACCCGGTTTACCGGGGGATCCGAATGCGGACTTGCGGCAAATGGGTGTCCGAAATCCGGGAGCCGCGGAAGAAATCCCGGATTTGGCTCGGCACGTTCGCCACGGCGGAGATGGCGGCGCGTGCCCACGACGTGGCCGCCATTAGCGTCAAGGGAAACTGCGCCGTCCTCAATTTCCCCCATCTGGCGGGGATCTTGCCCCGGCCGGCTTCGCTCTCCGCCCGCGACGTGCAGGCCGCCGCGGCCAAAGCCGCCGCAATGACCGAATTCGATTCACCGCCGTCATCGCAGTCCTCGTCATCAGCGGCGGCGCTGTTGTCGTTGGTTTGGGGGTCCCCACACCACCACCACCACGACGTGCAGGCGGCGGTGGCAGCGTCGAATTCGGGTTCTTCAATGAGCAATCCGAATCCATCGCAGCAGATGAAGAAGACGAATTCATCAGCGGCGTTGATGTCATTGGTTTGGGGGACGGAGATGACGACTTCCGACGAGTTTGGTGACATCGTTGAGTTGCCGAGATTGGGAACGAGTTACAAGTCGACCGAGTTGAACAGGGAGGGGGATGTGTACGCGGACATGGGGGATGGGTGGATGTATCCTCCTCCGCCGCCGTGGTTGGACAGCGGAGATGATGATTATGAGGCGGCGGTGGCGGAGAGAGATATCCAAACTAGTTTCGAATCCATGTTGTGGACTTATGATCAGTGCTGAAATTAAATTTGTATGTTATATAGAGTATAAGCTTGTTGTGTTTTACTACTCCACTATATCTCCTCTGTCTTCTGTCTTCTTTCTTCTTTCTTCTTTGGGGTTTGTTTTTTCAAGATTTTCTTTCTTTTTTGGGAATTTTTTTTTTTTAATTTTTTTTTTAATTTTTTTTGTCTGCTTTGGAAGAATATAAGAAAACAAAATTTTGGAGCACAGGAAAATTTTTCCTTCCGTTGTTCACCCACTTTCTCTTTTGCAATTTTCCGTACTTTCCCTTTCTTTTCCATATATCCAACATGTTCCAAACAGGCCTCGGGTTATGCGTAGTTGTCGACCGCATCACTTCTGAAGCCGACGTATTTGACTTGTAGCTAAAGATTTTTATTTTTTTAAATTGAATGTCTGGGCCAGCTTGCACGCACTTTCGACTAATTTTGAGAGCCTTGGAGGTAACAATCGGGCATAACCCCACTTAGCCTCAAAGAGTTTGCTGGCAAGGGGAATCGAACCTGAAACTTTAGATGAGATCAAACCTTTAAGTCACAAGGTAAGACCACTTTGCTAACTCTTTGGGTTAACTTGTAGCCAAAATTAGGGGGTGTTTCTCAAATGATAAAATCAAAATTTGATATTCCCTCCGTTCCAAAATAAGTGTCATTTTTTAGACTGCGTGTAATTTTTAAAAGTTTGTATATTTTAATGTGAACCTTAAAAAATATGCATTATGGATCTTATTTGATAAATCTTAGTTAATTCTATTATACAAAATTTTCAAAATCATATAATATAAACCCTAAAAATATGCATTATGAATTTTGTTTTATAAATCTTAATTAATTCTATAATACAAAAAATTTCAAAATCATAAAAATTATTATAAATTAAAAGATATAAGCCGTTGAAAATGGAAAGCAGTTCCAAATGTGACTTATTTTGGAACGGGGAGTAACTGAGAAAGAATTTTGATAAAATCTAAAGATTTTTGCATTAAAATCAAGTGTTGATTTTATCAAATTTTGATTTTTATCATTTGAAAAACTCATCCAATTGGGCCCCATTCCACTAACAAGGCCAGACCCATGTAATGAACAGAAGCCAATTTCTTTCTCATGGCTTTATTTTCCAGCAACACAAACAGAACCTAGCGGCCGATGTTCCACCGGGCGCTAAAAATTCAGAAGAATATCTGGATCTTTATGAGTTCAGATGAAGTAAGAACTAGAAGTTTGTGAATTGTTATTGCTCTAAAACATGGTACATTAACAACAAATTATTTTGGACTGACTGACTGACACACTTGACTTCATGCATGCGATTTCTGAGAAATGGACCTTTACGTAATGGAAACCGGCAGATACACATGCGATTTTTACTTTGGCCGGTAATGTAATGGTGTCGGAGAACCGAAAAACTATTACGTAACAGCCGGTAGTTATAACTATGGGCAGAACCTGAAAATGATGCATAGAGGACTCCTAGTTCAGTGGATGTAGGATGGAAACACTGGAAGTAGAGTCGGACAACTACTATATAAATCTCTATTTGTTTTGTCCCTCACTTTACTCATTTGTTACCTATATAATTCGCTAATATTTCTGCAATCCATTTTCTAATGAATGCACTCAATTTTTTATTGAAACTTTTTATTGTATTATTTTACTAAAAAACAAGAAAATGAGTGCGTTCATTAAAAAAAGAGTGTGGAAATTATTTCTTATATAAATCAATAATTCTTAATCCTTGTCTTTTTCAATTTGAGTACTATTTATGTGATTATTTTAGCAACTCATTAATGCAGCCCTCTTGCGTCGCCTGTGGCCCTCTGGGTAAAGATGCTTCCAATTGAAAAACTTGAAAAGCTTTTGAATTTCGAAAGTCCAACACTAGTACCAGTATATGGTGCAATTTTCCTGGTACAACCAACCCCACCATAGGTACCGATCACTTAGGTATCCATGGAGTGCAGACCGCCAGCGGAGCCCACTTAGGCATCCCGCACAAATGATCTAAAACGTTCATAGAATTTAAAGTATTTTTACGAGTTGGCCCCGGAGGAAATCAACTCAAACCAATATTTGTAACCAGTTGATCCGATGTATCTATTTTTCATTCTAATTACGAAGCTCTATAATCTAAATGAAAAATGAGTGCATCGGATCAACTTGTTGTAGTTACAAGGCCACTTGAAAAAATATTTTACAAATTTATAGTAAATGGTTCGAATTATTTATATAGGACTGGTAAGTGGGCACCACTAGGGGTGGGAATTTATGACACGACACGATAACACGATCCGAACACGACACAAAGTTAGCAGGTTAGTGTTGAGTATTTCTGACACGAAACACGTATATGACACGACCCGAGAACACAATTAGTAAATAGGTCATGTTTGGGTTCAACCCGCATAACCCGAGAATGACACGAATTAACTTGTTCGTCTATTCGTGTCGACACGGTAACCCGAGAATGACACGAATTAACTTGTTCGTCTATTCGTGTCGACACGGTAACCCGAGAATGACACGAATTAACCTGCATAACTCGAGAATTAACCCGCATAACTCGAGAATGACACGAATTAATCGTGTCAATTCGTGTTGGGTTCGGGTCAAATATGTTTAAATAGATCGTTTACAAGTTAATCGTGTCAACCTGAATACGACACGAACCCGATTCGACACGACACGAACACAACACAATACGACCTGACGCCCACCCCTAGGCACCACAGTCGTCTGTACCCATTGGTACCTAAGTTATCGGTTCGTTCAGGATTTTCGTAGTACAAATTAAGCAAGCAGTACTCTCTCTCTCTCGCGTGGATGACAAGTTGGTGGCGTTGCACTCAAATGGTGTACTAATACCGGTACATATGTCACTAAGCTAGTGTGTGAGTGAAGGGCAAGCCCACCACTATAGAGATCACATCGAACAATGCCCTCCTTTTTTATTTCTTGGTTTTGAGTGTCAGGGATGTCCGGACCAATTTATGTGAACCTTAACTAATTTCCTCTCCGGTCCAATAAAAGGCAAGTCATTTTTTTTTTTGAACAGCAAAAATTTTTATTAATCAAATATCGAAGATACAAGATTAAACGGAACAAGAGATAGCATCAAAACGAGGAGCGGCATCCCAACGAGGTTGGCATCCCACCCGACGGCAATCATATGTCACTCGAGACCCAAAGAATTGGAAGGCTGACAAGAAGACAACCAAACAATCAAACAAAACCTAAACTCCAACTACGGAAATCACACCTACAAAACCAGCATCAAACAAAAGAGCCAATGCCTCACAAGCAACAGGAGAAGCAGAACCCAAGATGCTACGACTAAACCCCAAATATCAAATTTTTTATTCGAATACTCCCTTTTTTGTTTGATGATTAAATGTGTCCGAACCAACTTACGCACACATCAACTAATTCCCTCCCCGGCCATTTATGCCGGGACTAGATAATTCAACAAGAGTAATGATTCAATGGGTCTTGGAGCACCTTTCTAAAACCCTTATCCACTTAACATTTTTGTAGGATCGATACACATAGTACTAAGTCGAACAGAAATATGAAGTGAATAAGGGTATCGGAACACAATGCGGCGGTCTTGAGTTTTTTCCCTCCACTACGCAAATATCTAGTGAATCTTGTTCCTAACGAAAATATCCAAATGCCTTTACCATATCCGACACCAAAGTCTTGATGCTCTCCTCCAATCTTGCTCCCTTTTAATTGTACAAGGTTTCACCATAAGCAATGACCACTTGACACGTACGAGAAAAAGGGGTCCCATTTGTATGTTTTGGAACGTACTTCCACTTGCTTGCAAACAGGCCAATGGGGACCCATCCAAAACTGTCTTTCATTCATACTTTCTGTTTCTCGTGACCAGGGTACTACACAGTAGTATTTTTCTAAATTTTCTCCCACCTAATTTAAAAACCGTGCTATTTGTACAGATGGATGGTGCACCGACCGGCGTCAGGACCTCTTTTTCGGTCCCACGCTATCAATCCGAACCGTTCGTCCATCTCAAAATCAAATTTCAAGCGGGTTCAAGTGGAAATCAACTCAATCGGACGTCCCTAAGTGCTCGATCCAAGATCACCCCATTTTGTTCAAAATTTTTTGAATGAAATGGGGTGATTTTTGGATTAAGCACCTAGGAACGTCCGATCGAGTTGATCTTCTTCCTGGGCCTTCCGAATTTGATTTTGAGATGAATCAACGGCTCGGATCGACTTTTTGGGACCCACAAATGGGTCCCTGAAGCCGATCGGTACATGCTCTGTACATGGGGTCGGTACCCCTGGATTTATCGCTAATTTAAGGTCACATGTAGTTAGCTATGTGTGTGTCTATGTATCACACAACCATTAACACAAATTTTAACATAAAAATTTGGAACCCACTCTAATAATCGAAATCGTTCTATTTGTTTAAAATATGTATTTGAGAGTATTCGTAAAAAATTAAGTCATTCAAATATCGGTAAGAGCTTGATCGATTCGTTCAATTTTTATCTTATCAGATTTAGAAACAAATACCGTGAAGCCTCTCTATCAATATCCGAATGAGCAGATTATTTACGGGAACTCTACGGAGCTTGCATGTGTGTTTATTGGTACAAAAGTTACAATCAAGACCCCAATTTTCCATCTGTTTATACTTGTATGGGCATTAGCAACTAGAAGTTTTTTATATAGTATAAAAATATGAGACAAACAAGGAAATAAAAGGTGGACAGAATGTACTATTAAGAAGCAATGATTGGTCACTACTCAATTACAGCAGAATATTGATTCGTACTATAAAGAAAAGGGTTTGATTCTTGAGCAAGATTAAGCTTTTTTGGCAAGTTGAGGTCTTTGATTGTATTTGTACCAATAAAAACACATGTAAAAATGATTATTTTTAAACCATTGTCCAAGCGCGGATCACTTTTTTATGAATCAGATTAATATTAATTGGGTTCTTAAAATTGTTTCTTTGCAAAAATTACTATACTTTATATACTCATGTCGTGCAGAATTTTAATTTATAACTTTTCTAAACCCCCACACATATAGACATAAACACTCACATATTGTGCGGTGTGCGTATTGAGTAGTTATTCTATGGTCTTGGGACATTTCCACGTGATGCCTCAACGCATTTATTCATCACACATTCCTATGAGACCCAATGCAATGTGTGGTGGCTAAAGTGTCGGGGCGTGGTTCCCAAGACCATAGATAGTACGCCAAATTTTAGCATTAGCGGCATTAGAAAACCTCCGATAAAAGTCCCAAAAAATATCTTAAGGCGGTAGCATTAGCGGTATTAGAAAAGCGCCGGTAATAGCACCCTTGGATGACGGTTTTATTATTGCCGGTAAAAGCAATATTTGGTGGAGTGAAAATAACTTGTCGTGTGCAGTGTTTGTCAATATGGTTGTAGAATTTTGGCTAATTTATTGGAAGGAAACCGCAAACGTAATTGATAAATGGAAAATGCTAACCTCAGCCCTTAGGGCGGAGGATAATGTGCAGAAAGTGCATCGATATTCGACAAAAGTATATTGATATCCATTTAAATATATTGATATCCGTAAAATGTATTGATATCTGAACTTGTTTGTAATTATATGCATATTATTCCCCACCTAATTGGTGGAGGTTAGCAAGACCCTTGATAAATTAAGACAGCAGAATTAAACCGCTGTTTGAATAATTTCAGCATTTCGTTTTCACTACCATCAATTTTTTTCATCCCTAAAATTTTCCATCACAGTGATCTGATCATAACCATCGTTTTTGGAAACAATTTTGTGTTAGGAAATGTCCATAAAATGTCTGAAGGCTTTTTGAGTTGAAAGAAGTGATTGTAAGAAACTTGGGGCTAGGACAAAGGGGTGGACAGTGATGGGTCACATAAATTCTTACCACCACTCTACTGAGGTAAACGTTTTAAAGAGGACGGAGAGAGTAATAATTTGGGACAAAGGCAGTATATATAGGCATATCTATCGGTGGCTGAACCGGTTAAATTACTTAATGGGTAACTATTCAATCGTGAATGGCAAACCAACGTGTTCAGGGAAAATTTTGGGAGCTGATTTTTAAATTTTGGATTTTATATAAAAAGTTGGTCCAAGTGTTTTTTAAAAATGTTATCAAGAGACTTGAGATTGTAGGGATTCTTAGAAGCTAAAAAATGGTTTAAAATCTTATCATTTCTGGAAAAGCTGGATCTGGGGTTCTTTTTGGATCAATGTTTTTTAATCTAAGCATTCTAAAGCTAATTTTCATCTCTTTTTTTTATTTTTATTTGATAGCATTCGTTAATCTAAATTTGAAAATATAGTATAAACTCTGTCTCCATAGCTAAGCTATCATAAACACGTGCAACATGTCACACATGCCCCCAACAACTTCGGTCACTATACATTACACGCGGGACTTGCAAACTTAAATATTGAGGTAGAGGATTTTAGGATATCACGTTACAGTGCCAGACACCTATAATAATTTTTATTCAAACACATATCTAACTTAAATCAGATACTAATTTTAAGAAGCTCTCATGGCTCAACTTGCCAATAGCCAAACTCAATGTGTTCATTCATTCTCAAAGAGATAGTACATCCCAAACAAGATTGGCACATAACACCCGAATCACGTGCTCCAAAATCTCCGAATCAGGGAGGCAAGATAGCAACTAGAAAAATGAATACACTAAGTGAGAAACGTTCAGAACAAAAACCAGACAATTAAAAAAAAAAAACTAAAAGAAAAACTGTGATTCCACTGTTGTCCCAAAAAGCAAGAGCATTAACGGGCCTTTTCTCCTTAGGTTTCATTGCATTTTATTTTTGTCTTGACGTTGTAACTTTATCATAGGAATTGATCATCCCTTTCCCATTTTCTTCCCTTTCTTTTGCCTCATTTGTTTCTTTCACTGCTTCGAAAGTGAAGAACATGGTGAATGGATAGAGACCAAAACTTGAACGCATGCTGGAGAGTAATCATTCTTACATATGTTTTTACCACACACTGGTTTCATTCTTTCTTTGTACTACATTGAAGGATTTAAATATCGGCTGATACGCCACGTATCGGCCGATACGTGTCGTTTTTTAAGGGACCAATACCGATAATGTGATATACGATATGATACAGGCCGATATTTGACCGTATCACCAATACCACTACGTATCCCGATACCGAGATTTAAAACCTAGAACATTCTCTCATTTTTATTTTTTTCTCTTCCCACATTGTCCTAAGTCCTGCCATTCATTTTTCCTCATATCCACCCAGCAATGAAAGACAATCATATTTTTATTACTCCAGATCAGTGTTGAGAATGATATATATATATAGCTCGACTAATTTCTGGAAATTAGGATGTATATTCTCCCAAACTGTGAGAAGTTCAATACCATGAAATGTGGTATCATTAACTCCATCAACATTAAAGCATCCTCCCCGGAGTCTCTACAATGGCTCCTAAATTGAATCCTATATTAGAAAGTTATTCTAAAAGTCGTGTTTTTATGTAATGGATTAATATTTAATTTATTATTTATTAATCAATTTTATTTCTCTTTTTATGAGAATCTTTTACGGGCAATGTTTGCATGATATTTTGTATGTTGTGCATGTGTGTCTTTTATTTTACATAGTACATGATCTAATGTGTAGAGTATGGCTTACACACAGAAGATTAGATCATCGGTTATTGTGGAATATAAGTTATGGTTCACAGTTTTAGATGAAATTTGACACGCAAACCAGCAGGATTGTAGTACAATATTTTAGTAGGTCTGTCTTGACTAAATTCAAGTTTCAACTTGTTCTAAAAGTGCACTTTGTGTGTATTGAACATGACTGCTTCAATGATTTTTGTCTTAATTTTATCTCAATACTAACATTATAAGACTCTAACGCCCCGAAAAATGGGTACGTTAATAAATAAATTTCACAATTTATTTAAATAGAAAACAAACTTCATTAAAATTCCAAAGAAAACTTCATAAAATTTTAACAGACCCGATCACACATCAAAGCTACCTCGGGTATGCTGCGCATGGCTTACGACCGGTCACAACATCACCATCAATTTCTATTCGGCTCCCACCCAAAGCATACGTCAGGCGCTCGATCACACATCAAAGCCACCTCAGGGTGTACTGCGTATGGCTCATGATTGATCACACACCGATCAATCTCTATCCGGCATCGATTCCCACCCACAGTAAACTTTCGGCGCCCAATCACACAGCAAAAAGCTAACTAAAAGTATAAACTGCGCATGGCTCAAGACCCATATCGGACACGTCCCAACCCCCAAACTTTATGATTAGATTCATTCATCCTTATACATTAAACAATTCGATTAAAATGTACTTAATAATTGGATTCATGCATCACGTGGGCCCAATCATCGCATAAGTCCGACAAGCAAACCGATTGAGGTAATAATAACAAGGATTCAATATATCCACATAATTTGACATAACAAGTTTAGTTTACTAAAAATAGTAAATTAACTCCACAAATCACGAAATTTGACAGGGCAGTAGATAATCAAATTTGGAACGAACTTTATGTTTTAAGAAAACTCTAATTCCTTCATTAAAGAGGTTGAAAACGATTTTAAAACATATTTGTAATCTGTCTCGAGTTTCACTACATCAGGAACTTTGAAAAATCATATTAAATTCTACGTAACTCAGATTGAGACGAGTTCTATATGGACTCCACTTAATTTTTCGAAATCTACAACTTATCTGTTTCACGTTTTCTCTGAATCCGAACAGAAATACTCGAAGAACCAAAACTGAGCGCAAAAACTATTGATTTTCCAACGTCTCCACTTCTTTACTTCTGCTACCCAATTCGATAACGATCTGATTTCAAGTTATCTAATTACTGTATACCCATGTACACAAAAACTATAGATAAGCAGTATTCTAAAGTAATGGTTAGGTTTAAGAATGCCCTACCTCTCCTCCGTTTGATTCATGCGCAAAAAAATGAAACTATATAGTTGAACGATCACGACACCAAGGAAAATTCTGTGAAAAGATAAATATCTACGTGAGTAAAATAAAAATATACTCCGCGAGAGAAAGAGAGAAACTTACCAATGGTGGAAGATATATAATTTAAATTGGTGAATTAAGATGAGAAACATGAGAGAGAGAGCCCAAGGAAAGAAAAAAAAATGGAAAACAAAGAAGTTTACTTGGGGATTGAGAGAGAATGTCGAGAGATAGTCAGGGAGATGATGATGGGTTTCAATTGGTTCAAATATAAAAAAAGATTAGTTAGAGCTATAGATGGTGGAGAAATCTTGGGAGAGTGGGAGAGTGGAGATATAAGGGGTTAGGATAATCATAGGAAAACATATACTACTATATTACTCCCTCCGTCCCTTTTTAAATGATTCGCTTGGAAAACGTGTATTTTTGTGGACGTTAAAAAAGGCACCTCCGTATAAAATTTTTAATTTTTTTGGCACCAAATTAAAGTGCTCATTGAGCACTTTAATTTGGTATAAAAAAAATTAAAAAATTATATAGAAAAATATGTTTTTTAGGGGTTTGAAATTGCACGTATTCCCGTATGGATCACTTAAAAAGTGACGGAGGGAGTATAATCTATGTATTTATCTAGTTGTTGGAGATAATTTAGGCACCCTAATTAATAAATTTAACATATAAACATCTAATTACTAATTAAAAATAACGAGTCTTTACAATCTACCCCCTTAAACAGAATTTCATCCCCGAAATTAAAAATAGTTTCTCGGTTCTCAAACAGATGAGGATGTGTTCGGGACACGCTAAGTACTTTTGAAGCATGGACATGTAGAATACGTTGTACACTCGAGCTATCCACAGCGGCAAGGCTGCACAATATGCAACCTCCCCAATAGACTCTAAAACCTCGAACGACCCAATAAATCTAGGTGAAAGTTTTCCCTTCTGCCCAAAACGGATAACTCCTCGCCAAGGCTGAATCTTCAAAAACACGTGATCTTTGACACTGAAAATCAGCGGTCGAGTTCTTCTATCAGCGTAACTCTTCTGTCGATTCTGGGCTGTCACCAATCGCTGCTTGATTAGTTGCACTTTCTCAGTCGTCTCACGAACAAGGTCTGGTGCTAACAAACTATTCTCTCTGACATCCGTCTAACGGACTGGAGATCGACACGGTCTTCCATATAAAGCTTCGTAAGGAGCCATCCTGATGCTAGCCTGATAGC
>JAXBDA010008062.1:0-15830 GCA_036023075.1 Gaultheria prostrata | reverse complement strand
GAGGGGTGTAGAGAGAGAGGCAGTAGTCCAAAATGAGAGAAGAGGGGGGTATTTATAGAAGGGAAAAAGGGGGGAAAAGTGTAATTTGAATTTGGGAATAGTTGGAGGGGTAAAGGGGTGATTAGAGAGATAGAGTAAACTTATAGATTAAGTAAATTACCGGATTTTAGGGAGATAATGGCTCACATGCAGCAGAATCTCATCATTACAACCACTACCTGTAACTGACTGGTTCACACCTTGGGCGCCCAAGGTGAGGTTGGGCGCTCAAGGTGACCTTGGGCGCCCAAGGTGGGTTCAAGTGCTGGTTTGTGCTTTGGCTTGGCTTGGTTACTTTTGGTTAGGTTAATGGTTTTTCGAGGGTTCAAGGTTAGGTTTGAGGGTTTTGACAATTTCAAACTTCGTTCAAGTCCTCGAGGTAGTCCACATTGGTCTTTTCATCATTGGGAATGCTTGCGTGTATCTCGGGTTCAAAATCGGGGTGTCTACAACGGGATACACCTCTTATCACATAAGAGAATATTCTAGACTATTCCGGAATGCCTTGCCGTTCCGTTAGCCCAATAGCGGTGTAGCCGTGCTGCCACATAGGACGACTATATTGTTGCTGGTCTGCCGACCCTAGGGCCGAGCTATTCGTAGCTCGGTCCTGACCCTGCACCTTATCGTGATGCCATGGTTGACTACGTATTGCGTGCCTGGCCCTACTCGTGGCCTCTCCAGCTCGGCTCCCCTGTAGCGTACGTCCACGTTGTATGGCCGAGCTAGGGCTCCTAAGAGGGAGTGTGGGTTTTACCCTCTCCAATTGCTCCCCAGTTCTAACCATCACTATCGCAGAGTGGTGTTCAAAGCTTACACCGAGCTGGTTTGTAGTTTGTTGGGCCTCTGTTGAGGTCTGACTCTTCACATGTCCCTGCCCATCACGTGGGGGGCACGAATGCTTTTGCATTTAATGCGATGTGATGCACGCGGCACATTCGATAAGACCAAAGGACGGTTAGGGGGGATATTTTGCACGCTGCAGCCCCCTTTTTCCTTGATTGTCGTATATTGCCATTATTGTTTTGTTCCAAAATGAATAACTTCTCACGTTTCACATTTCCCTCTTATTTGCAAGTTTCGTTTCAGAGTCGAAGAGAGAGAGAGAGAGAGAGAGAGAGAAAAAGAAGCCCCCTCTGCCATTTCTATTGCAGCGAGCTTCACCCGGTTTCCTCTTCGTTTACCGTTGCCGGAAACACTCCCTAGGAGCGCCTTTACTGTCTGTAAGTCCCTAATCCTCGGTGTTATCACTTTTTTAAGGCTTCTGTCCTTCCGTCTCCCCTCTTGTTTAGAGTTTCTCCACCATGGTTAAGCTATTAGGTCTAGTAAATAGCCTTGAAAAAATGGCAGTGTTTCGGCGGGATCATAATATTCACGCCGACGTCCACCTTAGTATTCCAGGCCCCAATATTTTGCCAGAATACGACCAAACCGACGGGAAGATTCATATCCCCATCATTTTTATTACTGAGGGCGGCCTGAAATCCCCCCTTGACCCCTTTCTCTGCGAAGTCAACGAATGGTGCAAGTTGAGTCCCATCCAAGTGTGCACGAATTTTGTTCGTGTTGTCTTGGGCGTAGTCGCCCTAAATAAGGTCATAAACTTTAACCTAGGGTGGTTTGACATTTTGAGGTTATACTCTGTCCTCCCTACTGTTGACGAAACCTACTACCTCAAACCAAGGAAGAAGGAACAGCAGCTGATTACTGACCTTCCTAACTCGGCGAGGGGGAAACAGAATGATTACCTCGTGGTGACTGGGAATTGGGAACCCAAAACCTCTGAGGGCAACCCCATCTCGTGGCGTATCCCCCTTCCTGGCACTGGTGCACGTTAGTTCTCTTCCTTACTCGTTTCTATTTTGTCGTCTTTTTTCTTCTGTTGCTGATATTTTGCTAACTCCGCATTTTCTATGGGAGGCAGCCGAGAATCTAAGTGCGAGCTATAATCTCGACCGCAGCGAGCTCCACCGCGACCACATCGCCCAAGCACTCCTGTTCGACAGTTTTCCACCCCGTTCCCGTGGGACTCGAATGAGCTGCGCACATATTGCTTGACTATACTCCAACCTACTAGGGCGGTGTTAGACGAGAAGGCGACCACCGCACTCACCGTCCTTGGCCTCCTACACGTCTGGTCATCCTCTCCAGCACCCCTGCCGAGCTCGGTCAACGCCGGCTGAGAAGAAGAAATCCCTTTAGAGGTGGTGGGACTCGTCGCCCCTAAGGCTCCCAACCTGGCCCAAGCTAGCAGCAGGTGACCATTGCCCACAGGGAGGAGGTCGTCACTGCAATCCCCATTATCACTAGGGGTTCAGAGCCAAACACGTCCAGGAGGAGCCCCGATGGTGACGTTCTCCAAGAAGTCGACGATTACCACAGCTCTTCGTCATTGCACGGGTACTCCCCTTCACCCGAGCCTTCTCTCATTCCGCCTCAACAAAACATGCCAATCTAGCCCATCAACCTACTAGACATGCTAGACCTTAATGCTGAGTCCACTGGCGACCACGCCATGCCCTCAGGCTTTGAGCCCAACCCCGCTCCAGTTCCACAAGACATTGTTGACCTCACCGTGAGGCAACATGAGAAGAGGCCATTGGAAATGGGTTCCTCTCCTCCCCTTCAGCCTCCCATCTCCAGACAGCGTATCGAGCCGACATCGTCTTGTCGCCAGCTCCGCAACCCTGCTCCTTCCCTCTAGGCCCCTGTCCTTGCTCGCCCCGACGTGGCCCTTTTGACTAAGGAGGACAGCGTTAGATCTCCCGAGGACGCCTTCGCTGCGGCCAAAGCTGTCATGCTCCCCATTGACATGGAAAAAGAGAGGGGGAGCTCGTATGACAAGCTGCTGAAGACTGGCCTTTAGTCAAGTATCAAGGTAAGAGCCGGCTTTATTCATTGTTAGTATTTGTGCTATCATGTTGCTCTTCTGCTAACTTAACTACGTTGCTTGTTGTGTTCGTGCTGAGCAGAGGATGCAGAAGATGATTGCTGGTCTCGAGCGGGCACGAGACCGTGAGGAGGACTTCAAGAAGAAGATTGCCACGTTGACAAAAAGGGCAGAAAAGGCTGAGAAGGACAGCTCGTTCCATGCCGACCTATATATGGAGAGATGCCAACAAAGAGAACGACGAGCTGAAGGCACAACTTGAAGCTCTTAAGAAGCAGTCGGAGGAGAACGAGCTATCCCTTCGTCATGAACTAGAGCGGGCTCAGGATGCGGCTGGTGGTGCTCATGATGGAGGCGTGTTGGAGGCCACAAAAAATTATGTGGGCCAGATGCCTACTATCAAGAGGACCATCTGGAACGCATGCTGGGAAAAGTGCCTTACCGTGTTGGAGGTCCCCAAGGACTCGCCTCACTGGGTGAACAGGCATCTCCCTGGCCAGCCCCTAGTAGCTGACCAGCAACCACAAGGTGACCAATCCCCTCCTGCGCACTCTGACCTTCCTCCCTCCAATGTGACTCCAAATGCTGACCAAGACAAGTCTGCCAGTGCTGACTCCATTCAAAAGGAGGGCGATGGTGACACGGCGATTGTGGAGGAGCTCGGCGCAGAACCCCAGGACCCTTTGAAGTTTGTTGACGGTGAGAATACCGTCTAGTTTTTTTTGTTGTTTGTATTTTTGCTTGCCCTGCGTGGCGTTGGTTGGCCGCCTGTGGCCTTGTGATTCTTTGATTGCTGTTGGAGTTTTTTCTTCTTAAACTTGTCTACTCGGTCGTTTCTGTTTGTCTGGTCGGCCCTGGTGGCCCTTTAATTGGTGAATGGCTTGTTTTCTGCTGAAGTGTACTCGTACTTAGTTGCGGTGTCACTTGCAACACGTAGGTGGAAGTTTATTCATACTTATCCTGGAATTACACAAGACTAGCCAAGCCAAGTGTCTTCGTACCTAAGCGTATTCGTACTTAGTAATCAGAATTGAGCAATTATTTCATTTGCAAATTCCCAAGCATACTCGTACTCGGAAACCATCAAGCAATTTTCCGTTCGCTACTACCTTATGCAATTTTCGTTTGCAATTAAGTTTATTCGTACTCAAGCAATTTTTTGTTTTGCAACCAAGAACGCTTGTACCCTCTCCAGTAACCAGTAACCATGCCCTTCCGCTTCAAGAACGCTGGGGCCACCTATAAGAAAGCCATGATTAACTTGTTTCATGATATGATCCACGAAGAAATGGAAGTCTACGTGGATGACATGATAGTAAAATCCGGAGGCGACAATCAACTCCAGAACTTGCAAAAGGTGTTTGAGCGATTGAGGAAGTACCGACTCAAACTCAATCCATCCAAATGTACCTTCGGTGTTACGTCAGGAAAGCTCCTGGGTTTCATCGTCAGTCGGAGGGGTATTGAAGTTGATCCCGCCAAGATTCAAGCCATCCTCGACATGCTTCCTTCCGAGATAGAGAAAGACGTCCGATCATTTCTGGGGAAGCTTAACTACATCGGCAGGTTCATCGCCCAGATGATGCATACGTGCAAGCCTATGTTCAAACTACTCAGGAAAAGCATTCTGACTGTGTGGAACGACGGCTGTCAAGGAGCCTTTGAGAAGATCAAACACTACCTATTGAATCCACCAGTACTGGTGACGCCAACAACCGGTAAGCCGCTGATTGTGTACCTAGTCGTGATGGAAAACTCCATGGGATGCGCATTTGGCCAACATGGTGAGGATGAGCATACGGAGCAAGCCATCTATTACCTCAGCAAGAAGTTTCTTGAATATGAAATCAACTACTCAGCATTGGAAAAGACATGCTGCTCCCTGGCATGGGTTGCCCATCAACTTCGCCATTATATGCTGTATCGAACCACATATCTGATCTCGAAGATGGATCCCATGAAGTACATCTTTGAAAAACCAACTCTTTCGAGCAGACTCTCAAGATGGCATATGATGCTGGCGGAGTTTGACATCGTCTTTACAGCACAGAAATCAATCAAGGGCAGCGCAATTGCTGAGTATCTAGCAGAAAACCCCATAGGCGATGATGAACCCATGGGCCATGATTTCCCTGATGAGGAGGTAATGATATCTGAAGAACTTTCCAAAAAACCTGAATACCTAGGCTGGAAAATGTTCTTTGATGGAGCGATCAACAAGAAGGGAGCTGGCATAGGAGGCGTCCTTATTTCCGAAGGCGGGAACCATTTCTCCATAGCAGCTTAGCTAAAATTTGAGGGTTGCACCAACAACATGGCCAAGTACGAGGCATGCATCCTAGGGTTACGAATGGCCCTGGAGTACGGTATTTCCCGATTTACAGTTGTAGGATAGGTTCTGTGATGGATGAGCTGGAGAGGTAAGAATAATTGACAATAAACAATAGAAAAGGGAAAAGAGTGATCAAGAGGAAGGGTGAAGAACAGAGCAGGAGTGTCCAGAAGAGACTAAGGCAGAAGATAGCACTTAGACTGATCTATGGCAGCCCCAAATGGTCCAGAGAATGGAATGATCTCACTGGGAAGAATGTTCTCCTTCCAAGAATCAGTGATTATCCACTTTCTCTCTCTAGAATCCACCTTGGGAATGTGAGGGAATGTCTCATATTTATAGGCAACCTGAGCCAATGATCTGGCTCCAAGTTGTCGTCCTATAATGTGAGAGCGCGTGTCCCTTCCGTACATCCTGACTGCGCGGGTGACGTCACCTACCGCGCGGCTGACCCGCGCGGCTTGCTTGGGCGCGCTACTCCACCCCTCGCGCAGAGACCCTCTTGTTCTTTTATAGCCACCAAACCGCATGATCTCCCTTTATTCCCGTGTGGGCAAGGTCATGACCTGTTCGGTCGTGCCTATGCCGCAGCCAAGCCTCAGTGGGCCCCTCAGGTCCTGCCTTCAGACCATAGCAAGTATGATTACTTGGGCTATACATGGACTGGCCCCTCGCGTTCTTGCTCATTTATATGGGCCGCACCAGTCCTGAGGCCCATGGGCTTTTCTTCTTGTACGGATGGCCCATGGTTGTGGAGAGATGTTTTCCCCAGTCGGGCTCTGATAGCGCGCAACTGGGTGCTACTGCGTGGGATAGCCCGCGCTAGTGGTCCATGGCGGTTGATACAGCGCACAGGTGCCACGTGTCACATAGTGACGGATGACACTTGTCATCATGGTATTGGTAGGTCAAACCTGAGTCGGGTCGTCATGTAGTAAAACTGCTGACCTTCCCTACAACAGTATTCAGAGACTCCCATCTAATCATTTTGCAGACAAATGAAGTCTACCGAACCAGGGACCCGAAGCTCCTTCCTTATCATGAGCTGACGGTAGAATTGCGTCACATATTTGATGAAATCAACTTCATCCACATTCCCAGATCAGATAATACATTTGCTGACGCCTTGGCAACCCTAGCCTCAGCCATCCAGTTTTATAACGGAGAGGAAATTCCTCCGATTATAGTTGAAGAGAAGTGTTCACTGGCGCATTGCATGTTTGTCACTCTGGAGCTAGATGGATTGCCATGGTATCATGACCTTCGGCAATATATGCAGACGGACAGTTTCCCCGATGGATCCACTCACAATAGTCACAAGACGCTTAGACGTCTTGTGACACAATTCTTCCTCGTTGGGGAAATACTCTTCAAGAGGTCGACATATGGTCCCCCCGGTGCTTGGAGGCTGCGGACGCCACAGAATTAATGAAGGAATTACATGAAGGTACCTATGGCCCTCCTATGAGCGGCAATGCCTTATCACGAAAAATCATCCGAACAGGCTATTATTGGATGATCATGGAATCAGACTGCGCCAAGTATGTGCGGCGTTGCCACAAGTGCCACACACACGGAGACGTACTTCGAGCACCGCCCAAAGAACTTCAAGTTATAACCACCCCGTGGCCTTTTGCTGCCTGGGGTATGGACGTTATTGGAAAGATCAAGCCTAAAGCTTCCAATGGTCATCACTTCATTCTAGTGGCCGTTGATTATTTCACAAAGTGGGTCGAGGCTACCACCTTTGCCAGCGTCACCAAGAAAGCGGTGGCCCGCTTCGTGCAAAACAATATTTTGAGCCGGTATGGAACTCCGAAGATACTTATCACAGATAACGCATACAATCTGAACAAAAACCTCATGACGGAGGTATGTGCCCAGTACAACATCGAGCATCAGAACTCTACCACCTATTGCCCGCAGATGAACGGAGCGGAAGAGGCAGCCAACAAGAATTTGAAGAAAATCATTCGTAAGATGACGGATACACACAAGGACTGGCACGATAAGCTTTTCTTTGCACTGATGGCGTACCGCACAATCGTCCGGATGTCTACTGGAGCAACTCCATACTCCCTGGTATACGGCAACGAGGCCGTCTTACCAACAGAAGTCGAGATTCCTACCTTGCGGGTCTTGATCAAATCCGAGCTAGATGACACTAAGTGGATCTAGAGTCGACTCGATCAGCTCGTACTACTTGACGAAAAGAGGGTAGCAGCAGTCTACAACTCCCAATGCTATCAGAAGAGGATTGCCCGGTCATTCAACAAGAAGGTTAGAATCTGGAAGTTCAGACAGAGGGATCTAGTCTTGAAGAAGATCCTCTCCGTGTAAGACGAAGCTCAGGGAAAGTTTTCCCCTAACTACCAGGGTCCTTTCATCATAAAGAAGGTCCTTGCAGGTGGCGCATTACTCTTAACCTAAATGGACGGTGAGGAGTTTCCAGAGCTCATAAACTCTGACTCTGTTAAACTTTATTATACTTAGTTTTCATTTGATACTACTATGTGTAATATTGCTTGTCATGTGAATAAATAAAACGGTTATTTCTTCTCTGTATTGGATAGCCTTCCATTCATCAACCTCATCTTGTTTTTCCCCGTATATTGGGTTCAGAAAGACCAATATGTGAAAAAGAAAAAAAAAGAAGAGAAGAAGAAGAAAAAGAAAAGAAAGAAAGAAAAAAAAGGAGAGGATGTGTACATTCAGAGAAAGAGAAAAAGAGAGAAAGAATTGTGTGAACCAATCATTAGATCTTCGGGCTTCTTTTTCTTTCCTTTCCCATTATTCAACAAAGGCTTTTTCCAAAACGGAATAACCGATATTTTACTGATCACATGGCGAGTAACTTTACCCATAGGACAATATGCAAATGACTAACTAACCTCGCCCTCAGAAGCGAGTGGACAGGGAGAGATTTATTAAAAATATGCGTGGTCTGAGGGCACGTTTGAAAACCCCTTTGTAGACACCCCAAAATTGATGACTTGCGTATCCCCGATGATGAAAGAACACGAAATATACCTTGGAACGGTCCCTCGGGTCAAACGGGTCAAAAGAGAAAAAATCCCAAAACTACCTAAACCGTACGGCTTTCTTCTCAAAACCGCACGGCCCAAAAATCTCTTGACACCGCACGGCGTCCCTTTCTGCATCGTGCGGCACCACCTTGCACACCGCACGGTGTCTGGGTCCCATCTCCTTGATTCCCGCGTTCGTTCCAGCAGCTGAGAAACCATGGCGTAATATGCTACCTCTACTGTAGCTCATCATTTCGCATAGGAGAGTATGGCACCCGTTGCCTATATATACTCTCCTCTGTCAAACAATTTCAAGGTCGGCGACACACACACACAGACCAATCCAAAAAACACCAAACATTTCCAGTAAAAATTCTCCCTCTTGAAACCCAGTCCTTGCATCTCTTTCCTACAAAAGTTACTCGCTCATAATCCCCCCAAAACTCATACAGAAGCTCTGTCTCGCAAACACCCGAGGTGTAGCACCCATATTTAATCCAACCGATTTCATTTCCCTAATCAAATCGTTCTGAGGTAGAAATTCGTGTTCCTAAGCAAAGGTTTTCTTTTCATGTTCTGAGGGGGATCCTTTATCACGTTCGGAATGGTTCCATACCTTCCCCGGATGTGATAAATCACATTATTTATCAAAAACAAAATAACCCATCTCTGGAGCAATGACAGAAATATAATCCATATGTTTCTCGTCATATGTTCGATTGAGGTACATTACAAATCTTTTCTTAGGATTTTTACACCAAGAAAATGTTTATACTTTCCTCTGGATCGAAACCGATTTTTTTTTGAAAATGATCAAACAGTAGCACCGCACGGCTTTGGCATAGGCACCGTGCAGTGTGATTGTTGACACCGTACGGTATCAATGGAAAAATCTGGATTCGATGCTCTGTTTCCTTAATTCTGGTGCTAACGCGGGGTGCATTTTTCAAAGAAAACCTTCCCCGCGGGTAACCTGGCTCCCGAACCCAAGATCTCTATTTTTCGCAGACCAAATCCTTTTGTTAGCGACACAAAAAGAGTCACATTATTTTTCTCAACGGTTCCTCGGGTACCTGGCATTTTCTAAAAAAAAAAACCCCAGGTGGCGACTCTAAATTTTCTTTCCCTCAATTCGCCCCGTTTTCAAAACAAATCGTCGTGGGCCGCCTATCGTCCACAAAATGGCGACTCTGCTGGGGATCGATATATTTTAAATTAATCTTTATTTTGACATTTTACACTTGTAAAATGACCCTTGAAAGCTTGACACAACGTACACGCTTCGCGCTGTCAAAGAAAGGAATGATGTCAGGGTGAAAGCCCGATCAATCCGGACTGGAGCTTTCCCGGTTGTTTGCCTATGTAAAATTTTGAGGTTTTGATTAATTTAAAAAGCGAGCCAAGCTTGAAAAATATTTGTGGGATTTTCTAAAAGATTTTATTGTTAAACTTTTGCATTGCACGTGCTTGGTTACTAGTCCCGCCGTTGCGTCCTGGTTACCCTACCCAGCTTGCTGGTGTTAGGACATCCCAGGATTCTCGGCAACCCTGGAGGATGATGAGTCAGCCTGCCGTTATTACCCTTGCCACGTCAGTATTCTGTGCAAAGGGGAGGCAAATATTGGCTCTAGTCTGGGGAACCCCTTAAACCAAAACCGGCCTTTGCATATAGATAGCCGTAGAACCTTCCAACCTAGGACAGGACCCACAGGGTAGGATTATCTGATATATCCTGCTACTTGTTTACTGCTCTTCCATATCCTGTCAGCATGCTGCCTGTTTACCGCTCGTTGCACATACCATGCTACCCGCTTACTGCTTTTGTATATACTGCTCTCATTTTGCATGCATACACAAATTAGATTGGCCCTAGGTTGTCACTTCATTCACCTGAAATTGCCCCAACAATCTCTGGTTATGCTAAATATTTCAAAATCCCATCTTTCAAAAATCACTTCAATTAGGCCTTGTCTTTTTCCAAAATGAAATCAGTACTTTTTTGTCAGAACAATGGCTAACCAATCAAGCAACAAGAGACTCAAGTCTACCTTCACCACTCACCACAATGCTCCTACCTGGATTGTTGAAGAGTACAAGCCTGAGCAGAAAACCGCTGAAGGAGACAAGCTCTACAAACGGGTTGATCCAGTCCCCGAACTCAAGCCATCAGATATACAAAACCAGTGGGATGACACTGACAGCCACCCAGGTTGGAAGTTTTACATTACCCCAGATAGCAGTCCGAGAATGCTTCCAGACAAAATCACTGTCATGTATGAGGAAGACAGCGACTTCAGTGTCATGCCTCCAGTCAAATACCTCGATGAGGAGGGCAAGCCTGTGTACTACTTTGCTGACCCGGTCACTGGTCACAAATACTGGGATGTGTGTGACTGTGATGAATGCTATGAGGAATGCCTCCATAACAACGATGTCATGTCTCCAAAACAGCTTGAAGAACAGTATGCCTGGGAAAAGCAGCAAGAGGAAGAAAAAGCTAAGACCCTCAAAGGGAAGAAGAAGATTGGTGAAGCCAGTTCACCGTCCAGCCCAGTTACTCCAACTCATCCTATCCCATGAAGTTACAATCTGAACAAGTAAAAGTGTGCCAACAACCAGATCTCATCAAGCCAGCCAGGGCCTTTTTGGAATAAAGCCAGCATCAGTTGCCCAGTCTGAATGCTGTTTGCTCATCAAGTCTGTAGCCCAAGTCTGTTGCAGTTACTTATCGAGTCTGTTGTTATTTTCAGTACTGGCTAATTATCGTGTCTGTAATAGCCTGTACTTTGCTTATCGAGTCTATTGTTCCGTCTACCGGAACTCTTTTGTATCACTTCTGCAGTGACACCTTTTCTGTCTATCGGAACTCTTTTGTACCACCCCCGCGGTGCCACTTCAATGAAAAAAGACATCTTTTCTTCAACAAAAAAGAAGCTTCGAGAGCCTAAAATTGCAGTCCCGAACTACGTCACGGCCTGATTCCTCTCCACGGGGATACGTAGGCAACCTCGGTCAGGCCGTTGTTTTCAAAATCTTGAACATATTCAGCAAAATCAAGAATTTTTCGGTGCAATCTGGCATCATGCATAGCACTTCATTCATGTAAATAGACTGCATGTACAACATCATTTAATTCAATCTGTTCATACCATCAGTACATAACCATTGGCAAAAACAAGAGCACTCCTGCACCTGGTTGGGCTCGAACTCCCCAACAGCGATTAATTCGAACTGAGTCAAGAGCAGAACAGTCAACTAGCCTTCCAGTTATGGCCAAGACTACAGAACAGTCAAAGAAGACCGAGGTTCAAATTCTCAAAGAAGCCTTGGAAGATCAACGAGCCACCAACAGCAAGCAAATGGCTCAGATGATGATCATGATTCAAGACGTGACCTCCCGGCTGTCGGGAGAATCATCAAATTCTGGGATGGAAGCTAAGATGGCTAAAGTAGCCAAGCTGGAGGAATCAATCCACAAACAAGAAAAGATCGCGGCTACAGGCATTGACATGGAAAAACTTTGCCTGTTCCCCGATGCCAAGCTGCCTGACAAATTCAAGCCAATTGACAGGGACAAGTTTGATGGAAGTGGCGATCCGAAAGCACACTTGCAAACATATGTGGGTACCTTATCCATGTACGATGTAGAAAAGAATGCCATGGCTCAAATGTTTCAGCAAACTTTGACGGGGCCCGCACTCCGTTGGTTTCTGAACTTGGACAATTCCAAGAAAAAGACTTGGGAAGATATTGGGGCAGCCTTTGTGGCTCAATACAACTACAACATTCAGCTGGAAAATGACCATTCGGGAGTTGGAATCTACAAAAATGGGGAAGAACGAATCTTTCGCCGATTTTGTCAAATGCTGGAGGAGGAAAGCTTCTCAGATGATAAACAAGCCCTCGGAGAAAGAGCAGATGAGAATTATCACCCGGAACCTGGAACTAGACTTTGCTAAACACTTGGTGGTCTTTCAGACCTCCGCGTACTTCAAAACTTTCTATGAGGCCGGCCTTGCTGTTGAAGACGCAATCCGCACTGGCATATTTGACAAAGGTGAGTCAGCTTCTCGGCCCAAACGAGTTTATTCTGGTAACAGCAATACCCTGTTCGGACCCAATACCTATCACCAAACTCAAGCCAATTCCTCCAATCCTAGACCGGTCAAAACCGAGCCAGTTAACGAAATAGCCACCCAGTCACGGCCTCTCCAAAATACATCCTAGCCAAAAAGAGAATTCTACCAATTCCCTTTCCCTCTTACCACAGTCTATAAAAAGCTCCTTGAGAAAAATGCCATCAAGCCTATTGATCCGCCCAAGGAGATTTCCTCAAACCTCAATCCCAATGTCTACTGTGCCTACCACCAAATGCCTGGCCATCATACCAACAAATGTATCCGCCTTAAACACATAGTTCAAGACTTTGTTGATGACAGAACCATTCCAATTCCCAAGCAAAAGCCCAATACCATTTCCAATCCCTTGCCTGACCACAAACAAAATATCCAAATCAACCAGATATCCTTCAGCTCCACTTCAAAAGGCCCAGACCTTCACCAGTTCAATCACAGCCTGTAAATTGTGCCAGTCACCGAATCAAGACCCTTTGTCACAATATCAACAAATCCGGAAGTCCATGCCATTGGAAATTTTGAACAGGAACCCAAACTCAAATGGGGTGACCTCGCAGAACAAGGAGAATGGGCCATGAGCGATCAGGAATGGGAAGACTCCCAGCAAGCATTGTTCGGTTCTTTGCTAGTCTCTTAGGACCCGAGCTAGTACATTGTCTCAGAATTCCATGACAGGCCGCTTGTTTGTATACCGACAAGCCTCAGTATCAGTCAAATAAAAAAAGTGGCAACCGGTGCTGACCATCTGCATACAGTTTCACTCCCAACCTTGTTTGGGAAATCTGAAAATCATCTCGGCTACAGAAATGGAGAAATCCAACACAATCTTTCAAACAGCTCCTCACTGTCTCAGTCCTCTGAAAAGAAAATTGCCAAGCCATCGAGACTGTCTTCAGTGATCACGATTGGCTTCCCCAGGCACACATTAGCAGTGAATCTCTACTACGGCCATCTGCACCATTTCCGTGTGATTCCTTCATATCAGTTCTGAGCACTGGTCTGCAAACAACCACATGGAGCAAAGATGAGATTGTTGATATCCAAGTCGGCAGCAACGAAGTGTGGACAGTCAATAAATCCATGATCGATCAGTCTTTCTGGCAAGATTCAGAGGTAGCAAACCTGCAAGCAAAACTAGAGACAGTTGAAATCAGCAGTCAAAAAACTCCGGACAGTTTGATTGACTTATGGTCTGAAGATCAGGATCACGAACAGAAAACTAGCAACTTTGGGAAGACAACGTCAACCGGGTAACAAGAAGTGGTCGAATCTACCAACCAGCCAATCTTCAGGGGAACGTTCCGTGCTGACACTACAACAAAAAACACTTTTCATAACGTTTAGAAAAAGCTACGGAAACAAATAGATAACGTTATTAGGAACGTTAAGTTAGCCCCTGTTATAAAAAGTCTTGCTCATTCATAACGTTTATTTCATGCTATAAGTTGGAGAGATTTTATAACGTTTAAACAATGCTATACCTAAGAGACCTTTTATTGCATTTTTTGCCTGCTATAAGTGGGAGATATTTAATAACATTGATAGAATGTTATCAATGAAAGATCTTTTATAACACTCTTACAATGTTACGCATAAACAATCTTTTATAGCTATATATGATGATTATATTTTATAAGTGCGATGCTGTTTGATCTAAAGCCTGATTTGGAGCTTGCCGAGGAGGTAGAGCTGATGATGCTGAGCCAGGATGCCCTTGGAGATGTCACTACACTCATTATGGATGCCAATGGTGCTTATAAAAATTGCACTTTTGTACCTAGAATAACTTACACTAGCACTGAATTTGAGTCTAGCACTAAGTTTAGCACTGACTCCGAGTCTGAGTCTGCACCCAAACATGTATCTGTCATTTCCCCGCGTCATCACTTTTCTTTCCAGTTTTAGTCTACTCTCATGTATCACGCCCCTGGGGCCCCCGCATCTGCTATCAATGAAATAGACTTTGCTTATCTTGCTATGTCCGAAATAATTTGTGTTGACCCCGACGATGAAGGGATCGAATTCGAGGAAGAAATTCCGAAAGAACTTCGATCTCTAATCAAAAGGGAAGAAGAAAGGCATGCTCAGCCTCTAAAAGAAGAAATTGTTTCTATAAACTTGAAAACTGAAAACGATCCGCGCATGGTTCAAATTGGTTCCGGACTATCTCCTGAAGAATTCAAAGCCCACTCGGATCTTCTGAAAGAATTCGAGGACGTTTTTGCATGGTCACACGCCGATATGCCTGGTATCGACCCCGAGATTGTGGAGCATCGAATCCCACTTTACTTAGACGCGAAGCCTGTCAAGCAGAAACTGAGGAAAATGAGACCAGATTGGGTGCTAGAAATCAAAAAGGAAATTCAGAGGCAGATAGATGCCGGGTTCCTAATGGTAACAGAATACCCTCAGTGGGTTGCAAACATTGTTCCTGTTCCCAAGAAGAACGGAAAAATTCGGGTCTGTGTAGACTTCAGAGATTTGAACAAGGCAAGTCCTAAAGATGATTTCCCGTTACCCCACATAGATGTACTTGTGGACAATACTGCGGGACATGCACTCCTCTCCTTCATGGATGGTTTCACCGGATACAACCAGATTCTCATGGCTCCCGAAGATCGTGAGAATACCACTTTCACCACAGAGTGGGGCACTTATTGTTACAGGGTCATGCCCTTCGGATTGAAAAACGCCGGGCCGACAACAAACCAATCAGAGGGCAGCCACGACATTATTACATGACATGATTCACAAGGAAGTTGAGGTCTACGTCGATGACATGATCGTCAAGGCCAAAGAAAGAGAAGGGCACTTACCCGCACTCAGAAAGTTCTTTGAAAGGATTCGCAAGTACCGATTGCATCTCAACCCTGAGAAATGTACATTTGGAGTCACAGCCGGAAAGATGTTGGGATTCATGATCACCACGCGTGGCATTGAGATAGATCCCTCCAAAATCAAGGCTATTCTCGAAATAGAGCCACCTCAGACAGAAAAGGAAGTGCGAAGCTTTCTTGGGAAAATTTAGTTCATCAGCAGATTCATAGCCAAGTTGACCTCAACTTGCGAGCCGATGTTTCAACTACTCAAGAAAGGTATGCCATTCAAATGGGACGACAAATGCCAGAAAGCTTTCGAAGCCATCAAAAGCTATCTTCAGAATCCTCCAGTACTGATGCCACCAACACCGGGGCAACCTCTCATCATGTACTAATTTGTTACCCCATCAGCCATGGGATGCATGCTCGCACAAGAAGACGAAGGCGGAAGCGAGAAAGCAGTTGTAGAGGGCAAAATTCTGGGATCTGTATAACGCCCCTAAACCTGCAAGACAGAGAGCCGTTAGAGCACCTTTGCCCTTCGTGGCAAAGGCCCTCCGATGCTTAAGTTAGTATCACGTACTAGAA
>JAXBDA010008061.1:0-15831 GCA_036023075.1 Gaultheria prostrata | reverse complement strand
CCCCCGCTCTCTCTCTCTCTCTCTCATTTAGTGAAATCTGAGGTTATGTCTTGAAATTATTCTAATTAGTTGATTATCCTTGTTTCCTTGGAATTACTAGACGAGTGAATTGAGTTAATGCATATCTAAAAGGGCATATAATGCATGGTGACAGAGAGAAGCTGGGGTGGGTTTGTTGGTTGCGGCAAAATTTTAGATATTGGGTGGACAAACGTTGAAAACAAATGTAACATAAAATCTGAACTCATAACAAATTGTCAGTGCGAATATTACCAAAAAGGTCGTCATGTGTATTTTCGATCAAACTATCGATTACTAAGATTTGCTCAGCTATGATTACAGGTTCATACAAAAAATCTTTTGCATCTCTATTCATTTAAAAAAGAAAGATAACATCATACAAAAACTATTTCTAAAATGAACATTATTTTTTCAATACTCATAGTTGCGCGGGTGGTGAATTGTTCAAGATCATATTGGTAGGACAAACTTATTTAATTTTGAAGTTTTTGAGACAAAAACAAGTACGTATAACCGTAATAAAATTTTCAAACATTGGTAGAGGAATCGCCCGGACTCTATCTGCCTCCTAGTCTGTCCTTGAATTTTTCTTTTACATTATAGATTATAGATTTTTGTTAAAGAAGATAAACTCGTTTACTATAAATAAGAAATTATGAATAAGCTGAAGTGGAAGTTGATTTTATATTGCAAAAAACTCTATATCAGATTAATATTTCGAATCTAAAATCGGACCTGAAAAACACCTCATATCCATCTTCTCTAGAATCAGATTTTGCTACAAATGCAGACTATTGCTAAGTTATTTGGGAACTTCAGTCTTTAGTATGGATCTTATAATGTTTTCACTTGCAGGCCACAATCACTCCGGACAGTGACCAGAATTATGACTATTGTGTCTATGACTCAGACATTTCCACTGGCTATGGTGTTGGTGCATTCTTGTTCCTCATGGCTAGTCAAGTCCTTATAATGGTGGCAAGCCGATGTTTCTGCTGTGGGAAAGCTTTGAAACCTGTTGGCTCAAGGACTTGGGCCATTCTTCTTTTCATAATCTGCTGGTATGTTCTGATCTTTAAATAGAATTTATGAAGTTCCCAATCACTTCAAGACACAGTACGACCCCTTAAATTTCTCCAAAAAAAAAGCTCCAGGATGTTGTGCTTGCAACACTTTCTTCATTTAGGTTTGGGGTTTGGGCCACACTCGGCAGGGGATGGCACCAGACTGAAGGGGGTGCCGGTGGGTGCCTGGACCCCCGCACAAGTCTAAATGTATTCTTTATAATTGTACAAATTATTTAGTTAATTGAGAAAATTTCTATAAGATTAGCAGCCCCTTGGATTGAAAAACATTGTTAAAATAAGTTGTATATGTGTGGGAAAGGTCCCTATAATTCTAACTCTTAAGTTATCAACAATTTTTTGGTCTCGTCTGTAGTAAAATAAAATGATAGGTTACACAGATACAGACAAACTTAGACCTACCAAGTGGTAAATTGGTATCTAAAAATATGTACTATAATTTTTTTTCTCACTATAGAACTACACGTGGTTTGGATCTCACCAAGGATAAATCTTGCGTGCGCCACTGAATGGCACACTGCAATCTGGATACTTTTCTGTGAGATTGTTCTGCCATGTGTGAGTCACGTCAGATGACCAAAATTGCCTCTAAACTTGGATCTTAAATGGATTACTGTGGACCTGCTATAGAGTCGAAATGTTTACCTCATACTAATTCAGCAAATTGTGAATTGGATATGATATTTTCTCAGGGTATTTTTCGTCATTGCGGAGCTGTGCTTGCTAGCTGGTTCAGTGAGGAATGCCTATCACACAAAATACCGCGCAAATATTTATGGCAATAGCCCTCTATCTTGCGAGACCGTGAGAAAGGGAGTCTTTGGAGCTGGGGCAGCTTTCATTTTCCTGAATTGCATAGTATCCGAGCTTTACTATGTATTCTTTTCCAAGGCAAAGGAAAGTTTCCAACCATATGGTGGAGAAGCTGCTGTCGGTATGGGAACCTACAGATAAGCTCAGTTACAGCGATTTTGGGCATTGGTACATTGTGCTACATACCATGTTATTCTATGTACTCTCACCATGAATTCATTTGCTACATTCATTGTTTGTTTGTTTTGAGATTTGGTATTTCAGGTTGGACACTGCCCAATTGTATCCCAGCTCGTGTTTCATAATGTTGTTTTTTAGTACTTCAGAATATATAAAATCGCACATCTCTGGTCGCATTATACATTGAACTGCTCGTTGAAATCCTTGGTACGAACGAATGGCTCGATGAAATCCTTAATAGGAACTGCTTGATGAAATTTATGAGGATCAATACGATCATGTTCACAATCATTACTGCAAAAAGACATCCTAATAAGAAAAAGTGGCCGAACTTGTTATAAATCAGAATGTCTAAGTATCCGAAAAATATACACAGAATTTACCCAGAAATTGAAAATCAATGGCCCAGAGTGAATCTGGACTATTGATTTTTGAATTCTGGGTCAATTTTGTGTATTTTTTCTGGGTATGTAGTGGTACTCGTTATAAATTTCTCATTGCCATAAGAATGGGATTTCTTGCAAAAAAAAAAAAAATTGTTTTGTCATTCGTCTTTCTTAATCTATTACATGGAGGGAAAGGAATGGAACTCGACTCCGGGATGCAGTGTGGGACATTGAAGAGCTCTAAGCTAGCCACCACTTGCGATTTCTTGCAAAATTAGTGGGCAAGAAAATCATCAAGTTGAGTTATTTCTTCAACTTTGAAGACAGAGACATGGTTGACAATGAAACTATAGAAGTTGAATTTAGATATAAAATGATGGCATCCGTTAATTTAGGCACCATGGCTGCACGCAAACATATCATTGACAAAACGCTTCCCATGCACATCACACAATCCGCATAAGGTTAGGCTCATATGTAGACTTCTACAAAATGATTTCTACAAAATGACGTCCACCAAAACCTAATTACTTTTTACTGTCTAATAAATGATTATTCTTGAGACATGATTGTCCGACATATGAAATATGCAAACACAGAATCCCGTGCCGACGGTGCCGTCAAAGCAACTTTTTTTTAGGTTCATCAATAGAAAGTTCTCAATTTTCTAAACAAAGCAGTGTCTAGAGTCGTTCCTATACACGCGGAGTGGACATCTGCATCAGGTTCAGAGAGTTCCGGTGCTCCGGATACTCTTGTCGGCGGATCTGTAGGTGTTCGGATATATGTGTTGCATTTAAGAAATTTATAAAATTGACTACGACTATAATAATGCACTTAAAGAAGTTATTTGAGCAATTTCTTTCGAACATCCTCTTAATTCTATAATTAGCAAGTAGTCAGGGAGATGTGTCAGCATATTACCACGCGTTACAGTATGTAATTAACCTGTAATTATCCCCGTGATCTAATGTAAAGGTTTGCGCCATCAGATTAACATTTGCGCAACACTGATTAGAGTTGTAATTAGACATAGTTAAATGAGAAATGCTAACGAGTGCAATATTGCACCTGGATAAAATAGTACACTTGTGGGTTCCAAGTACAAGTGGGACCCAACACGTGTACTTTTTTGTACTCTTAACGGGTGCAATGGTGCACCCGTTAACAAGGAAAATTTTTTGGGTACCGAATGGGTACCACGTGTCCATGCCGAGCACGATCTCGGCGGTCCAAAAGTGTTTTTGACGGCCCAGATTGATTCTCTCTCTCTCCTCTCACCCAACCACTCTCTCTCGTCTTTTTCTCTCTCCTTTTCTGGCCCGTTGGATCGCGCTTTGGAAGGCTGAGATTGCCCAGCAGATACCACGTGGGAAATACCCGCTCGGAACTGAAAAATTTCTCGTTAACAACAAGACCCTAGTTAAATAATCTATACCAAAAGTGAGCTATTTTGGCATGCCACTGAGAGAGACATCTTCCCTAATCACTGCCATAATATTGCACGCCTATGTATTATGTACACATAAATAGGTAATTACTTGACAAATACTTTCAATTAAACAATTAAAGTCATTGCTTAATTACATGTGGTACGTATCATGTTGCTCCAGTTAAGAGGTTTCACACGCAGAGGATCGGGTCATCAACACAAAAACTCACGTAATCTCCAAAAAAATTCACACGCAGAGAGAGAGAGAGAGTTGTTAATAGTAGTATCGAACGTTATGTAGCAAGAATCGGAAATAGCGGTCATGAATTCTGTAAACATATTTTTGACGCCGAAGAACTTTATATGTTGTTACAGTCAATCAAGTTTAAGTTATAACGGCCGTTAGCATCATGTAAAAAATTGGATAAAAACTGATACGTACTATTTGTAGAGGAGCGTATTAAAAGACCGAAAAATCACGTGCAGTGGCGTAGCTAGAAGTTTCCCACTTTCAACGCAACAAGATGAGTCGATGACATCAATCACGAAAAATATACAGTTATTTTCAGTTATTTGTCTCCTCAGCACACCATATATATTTCTGTTCTCATAAATCATAAACCCCATCAATGCCTTCCATCACCCAAATCCCACTTCTCTCTGTTTCTCTCAGAGTCTAATTTCCCTTGAGATTAATAATGGAGCAGAGCACATCAAAACAAGCTACTAACGAAACAGAACAAAACACCCAGATTGTGTTCTATCCAACTCCGACCCTAAACAGGGTCAATGAATTCTTACAAGCTCATCAGAAACCCATTGACGACCAGCTCATCCCAGATAAACCCTTCAAGAAAATTCGCAGCCCGAAATCTCAATTCCCAATTTCTCCTCCTCCTCCTCCTTCATCAAGACTTGGTTTTCCTTTTCGAATCGATGACGATGAATCTGGGTCACAGTCCTTTCAAAATCAGCAAATGATTTCGTTCGCAACAAACCCTCCTCGTGACTTGGGCTATAATTACCAGTCACAACAGCAACTACTTCTCGCCTGTCGAAACAACGAGCGTAATTCAAATCCAGATTCAGCCACGGCCACCAAGATGTACAGGGGGGTGAGACAACGCCACTGGGGAAAATGGGTGGCCGAGATTCGACTCCCTCGAAACAGGACTAGGCTCTGGTTAGGCACGTTTGGTTCGGCCGAAGAAGCAGCCTTGGCGTACGATCGCCAAGCGTTCAAGTACAGAGGAGAAAATGCTCAGCTCAATTTCCCGCATCTCTTCTTCGGTTCCAAAAATTCTTTGGATTCTCCAAAGGGTACAGTCGAATCTAGTCCAAGAGGAGCGATTACTATTGATTTGGACAAGGACAAGTTTCCTAGTTTTGATCCGGCTGAATCTGAATTAAGTGCTAATAATTGCTTTGATGGGAATCAAGATGGTTGGTGGAATGATCTTGACACCATAAACAACATGCTGCAGTCGAATTTCGCCATGGCTAGTAATCAGGATGTGGAATTTGTTGACAGCTGATGTCAAAATGCGACGTGGACCTTGTTCCAGAAATTGATTTTTTTTAGTTGATGTACTGTGAGAGAATAGTCGGTCTCGTAAAGCCCAATAAGTCTGTTTTTAAGTCAATTTCTCGAATAACCCGTATCAAGCTTCAAAACTTGCTGGAAGAATGATGATGACTTCCAAATCCTGTAATCCTCTGTTTCGTTTTTTTCCTGATTACTTATAGGATTGTCCAACCCATAATTATTTAGTTCTGTCGTCTTTGTATCAACATTTAGTGCAAGAATTAAAAAGACAACATGCACGGACGGACACAGGATTTTAAGATTAAGTGGGCGAACATTAAAAAAATATAACATATATAAAAAAACAGACACTAAGTTTGCCAATACAAGTTGTAAAAATACTACTGTATAAAAATCATTTGTATAAATGTATTTGATCAAAGGATTTCTAAGAATAATGTCATTTTTGTAAAAAATTCTTACTTTGGCGGGTGTTGGATTGTGCAAAATTGTACGAGGCGGGTGAACACATACAATTCTAGTATTTCAAATATAAGAACTACTATATTCTACTCCCTCCGTCCCTATTTAAATGTCCACTTTGGGAAACGTGTACTTTTTAGGACGTAAAAAAATGTATTTCCTCTCAAAAAATTTGAAATTTTTTTGCACCAAATTAAAGTACTCCTTGCGCACTTTAATTTGGAGTAACGAAAAACATAAAATTGTATAGAGAAATACATTTTTTTGGGTTTTGAAAACGCACGTATTCCCATAGTTGACATTTAAAAAGGGACGGAGGGAGTAGTAGACATTTGAAACGTGGAAGCGCGATCGCTCGAGATCATCGGCCCTCGGTCCGCCTTTCTTAAAATATGCATTAAATTGATAAATGTGAATAATAATGATGAATGATGATCTTCCGACCAGGTAGTTATGGTCGTTAATGTTCCGTTAGAACTTCCAAGTATTTAGGAGATGCCCAAGTGGCATTAGGGCTTAAACCAAGATCACTAGGGCCAAGTTCAAGGCCCATGTTGTTCCTTTCTTTAAAAGTCCAACTTGTGACTTGCACATTAGCACAAATAGGGCTTCAAGTAAGCCGATCGAGTCGTGCCCCATGGTGTTTGAGACTCGGTTCATCCCAAATGTGAACAGATTCAGCTCAAAGAACCCGCTTCGAGCTCAGCTCACTTAAACTCGATAAAAAAGCACCAAGTTCGAACTCAATTTTTTTTTTTTTTATTATTATATATATATATATATATTTTTTTAAAGGGAAGTTTGGAAGATAAGTTGTAAGAGGGTCAAAATCGGTGACTTTTTATGTCAAAGCATTTACCTTGCTATAAGGCTCATTTTGGTTAACATAATAATAAATGAAAGGATTCCTGTAATATCAATGTTCGAAAAGGATTAGAATAGGGAATTGATTCTTGACCATCTATTCGTACCCAAATCACAATTTCAAACTAATCATAAATCTAATCGCTCAATCTCTCATGATAATCTCATACGTCAACTCAATTCATAATGACTAGGCCATATTCGTTTGGGTTCTTGAAAACTGGTTTGGAGACGGTTTTGTTAAAATCATGTTCGGTTTTCCAAACACGGCTCCCAGTGATGTTAGCTAAATGAGAAATATCAGAAAAGTAAAAAAAAAAAGTACCAAAACCCAATTGTAGCTGTTGGGGCCCATCTGCCATAGGAATGGAGAGAGAGAGAGAGAGAGAGAGAGAGGGAGAGGTGTGAGGAATAGCTGTTGGGGCCCATCGGCCAAATTCGGTCCCAATCGATAAGCTTTCTAAACCTGATCGAGAAGAAACTTTACACGATTGATTTCATCAATAGGAACAACAAAATCACCTGTCCGATTGTTAAAACAATTTTGGCGTATTGAGATTTGCAAAAAAAATGTCTTGACTTTTTAAAAAGTGTAATTAACATATAATTAGAAAATTCATCATTAAAAAATAATTTCTTGGTACAATTAAGATAAGTATTTGTTGTGCCGTGCCCCGTGTCGTGCCCGACCCACTCCATGCTATGCCCATGTCGTGCCTGTCTAAACCCGTGTCATGCCGTGCCCGACCTAGTTATGTGTCGTGCCTATGCCGTGCTCGTCTAAAATTGTGCTCGTATCGTGCCATGTCGTACCCGTACTAGCCCAACGCGTTTAACACCAATTAGACTTGTGGTTTTACTTGGATCATTTTCCTAGGGCCAAAACAGTACTCGGAGTCTCGGATCATGCTGTGAAAATTGCCGACAAAATCAAAGTTCGAGTTTATTCCTCCCAGTCTGACAGACAAAACCATTAAGTTCCATGTTGTTTTTTTGGGGCATCCTCAATTGAGGCTCATACATAGTACACATGCACATGCATGCTCTAAACAAACAAGAAAAATGATGCATTCACATGTACGATAAGTTTTTTTGTATACAATTCCAAGCCCTATATAATTTCGAATCGATCTTGGAAAATATCCGTGATAGAGACCGAAAATATCGAGGGAAATGTAGCATAGCATTGTTTTTTAATTTCTCCTCATCGGCCACATCATTTTGGTGTGCATTTGTAATGTACAGTGTACTCATGGCATTGGTGATAGTTAAAAACTGAAACCAAACCGGACTTTTCAAAAAATCCAAAACAGAGATACCAGAATTAAAAGTCACAAGTTACGAATATTCAATATTAAAAATTAATTCAGGGTATTCACCCACTTGTTAACCGCTTCATCGAGCAAAAAATTCGTGCTCGGCTCAAATTTTTTTATCAACTTCAACAATTCACTAAACAGAGTAAAAATCACAGTACTTGCGATGTGTGTAAGTGGAGGTGGAATCTGGGGAAAGCTACAATTGGCCATGTTCGGTTACCCAGTTTAGTTTTAGTTTAGTTTTGTTGACATCATCATTTTCTTCATTTCTCTCTCTATCTCTCTCCACTCATTACACCTTTTGACATCATCAAAACTAAACTAAACTACCAAACGAACAGGGCCATAATTTTAGAGTTTTTTACTTTTTAGGCTTTTCAAGTTTTTTTGGGGACAAATAATTTTCTTTAACATATATCAACTAATTCCACTACTTGGAGTTTTTGACTTTTTAGGCTTTTCAAGTTTTTTTTTTTTGAGACAAATCATTTTCTTAACATATATCAACTAAAAAATATAAAAATGAAAAAATCAAGCTAAGTGGAACGAGGCTTACGAGTACTACCCTAGTGGCTAGGCCCACCGAGAAAACCTTAGTCACAAGTTTTTTGAGGACCCTCCATTCTTGTTTTTAATTCTCGTTTTATGTCCGCACTCATAACCTTCGTCTCGCAAATTTTAATATTTAGGATGCTTTGGAAGAACATTTTGACTCCCACGAATTATGTGATTTAAGTTAACACAAAGCGCTCTTTTTTGTCGTTTTGATATTTTTTTTTGTTTTATTCGTCTTTTATGTATTTTTGTTAGATTCGTAATATATTTTGAGGATTAATCATCTGTCTCGACGAGAGAAGTCTAAAAGTAAAAAATTATTACTAATACCAAATAAATTTTAGAAAAGGTACCAAACAGGCAACGTACAACTGTTTTTTTGTATAAAATGTCACCTTCTATGATTTGTTTTCTACTTCAATCCACATTTTATACTACTTTTCTGATTACTCTCGTCGATACTAATAATGATTCTTGAAAATTATGGAGAAAAACTAAACAAAAAATTACGAAAAGAAAAAAAAAATCAGTTACAAAAAAGACAAAAGAATGCCCTACGCCAAAGGTTGAAAAATGATGTTGTATCGTAGCCGTCCGATAGAAGTGATTGTCAACCCATCAGAGTGGCAAGTGCCAAGCAGTACTGGTCCCAGTTTTTGCCTCGTGTCACCAAGGGCACTATAGTATCGGACAATAATTATGAACTGACCCATTTGATCTGTTTAGCCTGAACAATGCTACAAGTACTGAGCCCATAGTTACAGAAAATGCACATAGCATGTTCGGGGACCCACTTTGGATCTCACACGAGTGATACAAATCGTTCATTATTCTTAGAACATTTTTCCGAAGGGTCATTGTTTGAAATGGTGGGACTTTGGTTCAGCCACTTCCAACCGTCCGATTGAGCTGATTTTTTGAAGGGCCCTTCGGAAAATGTTCTAAGAATAATGAACGGTTTGAATCACTCGAGTGGGACCCAAAAGTGGATCCCTGAGCGTGTTTTGTGCATTTTCTATACCTATGGGTCGATACTCATAGGTTTACCCGTTTAGCCTTTGGGTTGGGCACAGACAACCCTGCAACACAACTACACAGGGTACAATTACTAATTATACAGTCCTTCCTATCGAGACCAGCTACTTTTAGGTCCTTTTTGTGGGTATTATTGTCCTTTCCCTTGAGGATGTGTTTTTGGCAAAACAATAAACCAAATTTTTTTGTCTTCATTTAAAATTATTTTGCATTTGTAAGTTTTGCGTCGATTTTTTTTTTATTTTTTTATGATTATTGGTTCGTCATGATGAGATGTATCTAATATGTAAAAAATATTAATTATTAACCAAAACACACATTTGTATAACATTTCTTGAAGATCTTTTTCGAATTCTAAAAGAAAATCGATCGTATTAGACCAATTACGTAAAAATATGCGATGGGCGTGATTTCTCCGAGACCACTTGAATAAATATTTTAAAATTATTTAACAGTTCGAATCATTTGTGTGAAACCCAAAACGCCACCATTTTTAGTGCATTGCCTTGTGCAGTGCAATTACTGGGCAAAAAAAAAAAAAGGACCCGACTCCCGATTATTAGACGCGCAAATATGGGATACATGGCAGGCATTGGTGCAGCTACTTTTCCAGGCCTTGATCAGTTTGGCCTACAAATACAAGAACCAAAGACAAGAAAAGGGTTCCAAAGCCAAAGTCCTGAACTTTCGTTATCGATTAACTTTCTACCACTTGTCTTTTTGTTTCAATTTCCAGCACTTATTAATTATATTACCAATTCTTGTTTCACTCAACTCGTTGGGCTTTGTTAATCCACTTGTCTTTTTCTTGTAGCCAGTTCGACTTTGTTAATCCAATTTAGGTCTTGTTCTCCAATAGATTTTAGGTACATAAAATCTCAAATTTTATGGTATTTCAATCTCAACACATAAAATGTAAATGTCATTTTATGAGATTGTCATAAAAATCCTCCTAAAACCTATAGGAAAACTATTACATTTTATCAGTTGGGAAAAAACAACTCCATTTATCACCTCTCCATAAAATGCCCATTTTATGAGATTTTCATAAAATCTACCTAAAATCTATTGGAGAACAAGGCCTTAATGGAGTTGAATAGTTTTTAATTCGGTATTCGTTTCACACGGTTGGAAAATTCTAAGTCCTCTTCTTTGAGGAAAACAAATAAAAAACCCATTGTGGCTTTACCCTGAGGGATCACACACAATCGTTTCATTAGAAGTTAGATCGAGGCACTCTAGCCTACTCACAAATTATTTGGACTGTCATTCAGTGCTGGCATGCCCGCACAACCGCCCACACTTATGTGGCGAAAAGGTGATGAATAGCGTAATGTTAGACCGCGAGAGAATTGAACCCTAGCGATTTTGCCCCTGTAGTCAAGGTCTGGAACTCAAAACATTTTGCTCCTTCTTAAGATTTTACGTTCAAAACCTCTCAAGTACTATCCATTTATTTGGGGCTTTGTCTTGATTTTAATTGGGCCCTCTAATAGATGGTTGGAATGATCTCAAGAATTAATTGAGATGTGCATAAACTGACCCGGACATATAAGTTATAGAAAAAAGGACGGAGAGAATTGTAAGGATTTGGGGGTAGATTTTGATCTGATTTTCAATAGTTTAATGTGATTAATTAGATGTCAATAGCTAGGCCAGCGTTTGCTTCTTTGTTCCTTGACAAGCCTTGTTCGTTTTGGTTTTCAAGAACCGGTTTTCTCAATTATTATCCAATTATTATCCCTATTTTTAAATATTACTCCCTCTGTCCCTTTTTAAGTGTGTTACCTGAGAATTCTAACTATTTTTCTCTCATATCAACTTTTACAACTTTTACATATACTTTTCATTACTTACCCTTATCAATGTAATAATACCCACTAACTTTTTAAAAATGAATCTACTTTTAAGGGTAAAATAGGAAATGTACCCACTAACTTTTCAAAACACACACTTATTAAGAGACATCCAAAAATGGAAATGTATACACTATAAAAGGGACGGAAGGAGTATTTTTATTTTTCTTTCTATCTCTCTCCAATCATTAATACCTATTTTTTAATTATTATCCATATTTCTCCATCTAATCGTTACAAAAACCTAAACCTAAAACCAAAAAGAAAATATGACTATTCCGGGAGTACAAAAAGAAAAGTTTGCAGAATATTCCGGAAGTACAGAAAAAAAAAGTTTGATGTGCAAATAATTAGATCAATCATGTGGTTACGCACGTGAGTAATGTAGCTAGGTAAATATGACTAAGAGCATCTCCACCCCTTACCCAGATTTTTATCCAAATTTGAATAAAAATTTAAGTAAAAACTTGATTTGGTATGAAGCACTCCAATGGGCAAAAGAAAATCTAGGCATAAATTTGAGTAAAAGCCTCATTAATGGCATTGTTGTAACTATGCGAATGAGTTTTTGGTGATTTTTACTCAAATTTAAATTTGATGAAGGAGTGGAGATGCTCTAACTACGCGAATGATAGTTCCAAAAATTCTGTTTTGTGAATCGAAGGTTGGTCCGGTTAGTTGGTGAATTTGTTTCTTGATATCAGACTACTAGAAAGTAGTAGTTTTTTTGTGAATCCCCTAATCCTGGCCTAGATGACTTGTCTTTAACTGGACCGGGAATAAGGTGCGAGTAAGTTGGCCCGAATAGTCCTCCAAGACAAAAAATAAACTCTGTTCGTTGACTTTTTTTTAACCCAATTAATCATAAGATTTCATAACGTATCATGTTAAAAATGGATTTGAAAAGAAAAGGAAGGGTAGTCATTGATAGTTTGATAAAGAGAGCATGTAAACTGGTTACAATACACACTCATAAAGTATATGGGTACTATATACACCTATTGTTAATATTATGTCATCTTATGATAATCGAAACATTTTTTAGTGTCTCGTGTAATAGTTATGTTAGAACTTCGTATCTTTTGAGAAATACTATGATTCATAGCATTTTCTCTATGATTTATACTAACATTTTGGGTGCGTCTCGTAACTTTTATGCAAAAAAAAATTGTAACTTTTATATATATATATAAAATTAATTGAGTGACATTTACTAACTAGGTGGTGAATAGAAACCAGGGATGGAGTCAAAGGAGGGCTGGCCAGTAGGGGCGATCGCCCTTGGGGAAAAAAAAACCCTCTACCAGGGCCTGCCCAAGGTATTTGGGTGCCCTAAGCCCAATCGTTAAAGTGGTGCCCTATATATATATATATATATATGTTTTTATAATCAAACAACAATAATAGAATAATTTATCTATATAATTAGCCAATGTTGAACAATAAACATGTTTTGATTTCAGGTTGTAGAAGTCTCCTTTAATAGTCATCGTGGTTAGTACTAGTTTTGCAGTAATGTCTAATTTCTATCTTTATCGAATGTTTTAAACTTTTACAATATCAAATCAATTGCTATTCGCCAGTAATTGTTTATACCCATTTTTTATATTTTCAGAAAAAAAAGCCAAAAAAAAATTGAGCTACATCACATGTGGACCCGGCTCATGGTCAACAAAAAATCAAAATCTAATGGGCCCGCATTTTTGGTCAACAAGAAAGTCAAATTTGATCAAGTCAAACTGCAAAAAGATCAATGGTGGAGAAATCAATAACAATATCACACGAGTACACCACATTTACCATTCCCTACCATTCAACAGCAAACTCCTATATTTCAAGGTAATTAAGATTTTTCATGGTCTCGTTGCATTCTCTAGCAGATCTCAGGGTATATCAAGGTAACATTCTTTATATTTTCTTGGATTTTATGCACTATAAAGGTAAATACACGATGATTTGGTCATGAATGCCGCATAGCACTTAATGAAGCAAGTTTCATTTGAAGATGGTCAAAGGGATTACCAAAATCAGGGAATAATCACTCCCCTACGTAGGGAATGGTGAGTGTTTGGTATGGTACATCGTAATAAACGATTGTGTTTAACTCTTTGGGAATGTTGTAAAAGTGATTAGAGACTGCTTACTTGTGAAGGACTAAAAAATTCAGCGAATGAGCATATGAAAACAAGAAAACAACCAAACATCACTTGTATTATCGGAAATAAAGTGAAAATGTAAGGATAAAGGCTTACTAATGTCGGAATTAGAAGCTTGAAACGTGAATAAAGCTAAAAAGCTATTATAAAACGAAAAAACCATTGATTTTTGAGGCACGGAGCCACTTGGCCTGCCTTGTTTTTTTTCCTTTTTTTTTATAGCGGTGAAGTCCCTGAAAAACTACGCAGAAGACCATGAAAGTGAGCCAAGTTTGCCACATTCCAACTTCTTCTACAACTCATTTATTCAAAAAAGCTTGAAATATGCCCAACTGTTGATATTCACAACAATTGCCCTGATTCCCGCCATATGTCCCCTTTATAACAGTAAAAAACGGGCATAACTTGTCACGCCCTCGATTTTTCAACATAATTGATTAAACATTATTCTCCATGAAATTTGTCGATAAACTCATAGATTGATCCAAAAGTCATCTCACAACGCTACCTTGATAATGAACAATAAATCAAATTTTGGTACCCGTGTCCCATATAAATTGTTTCTCCAAAAATGTTACATTCTTTCAAAAAGGGAGATTTAAATACAACTTTAAATTTCAAATGATGTGTTCCCTAACGATGAAAATGCTTTCATGCCATGCCTCAGAAATGTCATGCATCTCTCGCATCCCAATTCATGCCGCTTGGTTATACCTGAAAGACTGAAACAGCAAAGGGGTGAGCATTCACTTCGCCCAGTAGGTATCCCCTTTTTGTTTCAGACACAAAAATACACAACAAGATAGAATGAACGGGAGACATAGCATAAGATTGACTATTAGCAGGTAAGCCATCGAGCATATCATTTGATTATAGCGACCGAACAATAACACTTCACACGTCACTCATGCGCATATCTACAATATAACATTTAGATAATAAATTATCAAACTTCCCTCTAACCACGTTGTAAACCACAATATTATTATTCATCAAATTGATCCCCCGTATGCCTACTGGTGGGCTAGTCTTTTATATCCAAAGACCATCATCAAGTCCGTCTCTACGATATCATAATTTCACATTAGCTAAAGTCGTAAAATACATGTTCTCTTCCCTTGTTTCCATTCACTCCATCTAAACCCAACTTTCGACGTTCAACTTCTGTTTCCTCCCTTATAACCATTACTTCATTATGTCGTTAACTCATAAACCTTCTAGCATCCTTTTTCATTTCATCAAGTATATCCATCCACTCACACTTGTCAAATCACATATCCAACGCATACTTAATAAGGATTATCCGTCACATGACCAAGCACCTCTAAAGCATCCAACATTTTTCATGTGTCTATATGTATGAAATGTACCCATGTACGACTAATGCTAAATACAAGTGAAATGAATGAACAAGGATATTACTTAAAGAAGTACACGACTTATGAGAAACCAATAGGATGAATTATGCCTAATAAAGTCACAAGATTCCCTTACAACCAATACGTCGTACCCGATACGTAACCGACACGTCACATGAATCCAAAGTGTTCATCTTTCGTATTTCATGTTCATCATTATCCTTCCATTACCATATTCCTCGCGACATGCCCGAAGGGCGGACCGAGTATCCTTCCGGGCATGCCATATAGGCCCCGTGTCCACTTTCCTCTTGGTCCAGGTACATTCCTCGCGAAACGTCCATAGGACAAACCGAGTATCCTTCTGGGCTACCGTTTAGGCCCCGTATCCGATGTTGCAAGTCACAATTCCATTTGTTAAGTTTTCATGTTAACCTCGTGTCAAACGTGATACATGTGTCAAATCGTCCATATATACGTATCTCATAAACCCGACTCGACGATTAACCAATTAAAGCACTAACCGTATATGTCGAACTTTCGTTAATCTCATCAACACAGTAACACCCTCAACAACAAGAATTTCCCATGGCTAATAAGTATCTAAATGTTACCAAATCAAGAAATCATATCATATGAGTGGAAAACACGTTCGGAGACCAAACACGCGAGTTGGGAAAAGCCGGAACACAAGCAACACTATCTCAAAAACTGCCAAAACCGCCCGGGCGGCCATGATTCCCGCCCGGGCGGGTTTTCCAGA
>JAXBDA010008060.1:0-15831 GCA_036023075.1 Gaultheria prostrata | reverse complement strand
TGATCGGAGCAGTTTTTGATAAAAATGCTATATACAACGTTTTTTTTTATCAAAAATTGCTCCGATCAAGCCCTTCCGGGTATTTTGTTTCGACAAATCCTCGCGTTGGACCTTGAAAACACGTTCTAAAAATATCTAACGGTTCGGATCGTCGAGATTTGATCCGGAAAGTGATCATACCCGTTAAAAACACGTTATATATAGCATTTTTATCAAAAACTGCTCCGATCAAGCCCTTTCGGGTATTTTGTTTCAACAAATCCACGCGTTGGACCTTAAAAACACGTTCTAAACACATCTAACGGTTCGGATCGTTAAGATTTGGTCCGGACCTATGAGTAAAATTGCAATCGTCGTTAATGAAATTGAGTCATCATCAGTTATAGATAGTTTAAGGGGGTTAAGTGTCGGGTTTAATAGTTGAAGGGGGTTAAGTGAAAAACAGAGATAGTTTAGGGGGGTTAAGTGTAATTTACCCTTATTTTAATTTGATATTGATTCATTTTTTCCGATAGTTGTACACTTTGTGACAGATGTCCCGCCATTTCGCGTAGGCGTAGGCCTAGGTCCTGCCAAAGTAGGGTGTTTCAAGGGTAGAGAACCTAGCTCTTCTCATTTGGACCTTTATCGGCAATGAAAAGTCTAATCAGACCGGGTGCCATACTCTGGAGGTTAAAAGGTAGGAAAATATCTCGAGGTTGAGATCGTCACTGAGGTTAAAGGGTAGTAATAGAAATTGATAGCTATTTACTTTAATTGCATTTAGGATAAAAAGAAAAAAAAACTTTAATTGCATTTGTATATGGGTTGAGATATTGGGTTCATGGATCAGAGGGGTAAGACTTTATGTACTGAGTGCTTTATGCTCATGATACTACCTGTCTTTGTATTGTATGATAGGTGTTGAAGACGAAATGAGAGGGCTGTACGAGAAAGGTAAAGTCCTTATCACCAAAAAAAAAAAGGCTATGAACACAAAGTTAGTTTGGTGAGGTGATAATTTGCAACTTGAGGGATTGTTCCAGAAACTGACTTACGCTCTGTTTGTTTCGGGTGGAAAAGGTTTTCCAGAAAACATTTTCCATTGAAAACTTTTTCCGGAATTTATGTATATTCCGGTGTTTGTTTGTAACTTGAAAACTTTCTATTATTTGGTTAACAATTGACATTAAAAACACAACTCATGATAAGCTCAATCCAAGAATTATGGGAATTGAAGTACTGAAGATATCTTTAAGGAATGACCATGAGATTTTATCATAAACATTTTTAAGTCAATTTTAAAAATCATGCCACTTTTTTTTTTTTTCGTTTTGGTACGCAATGTGTGTAAAATCTCCTGGGTTACAACGATGTTATCATGTGTGGAACATCCATGAATAAAACTGCTTTGAAAAGGACTAATAAGCTTTTGTAGGAAAGGCCTCAGTCTAGTAACTAGAATTTTGGTAATTGCATTGTAAATGACATTACAAAGGCTAATAGGCCTATCATTTTGGTAGTATCAGGATTGTCATTTTTGGGAATAAGAACCTTCGAGATTTTGTTTATCTCAAGAGGAATGGAATTGGATAAGAAATATTCTTTAGTGAACTCACTTATCCTTTGCCCCAACAACATTCAGTGTTTCTGATAGAAGATGGCATGGATATACCATCTGCGCTAGGAGCTTTATAAAGAGGAATATGTTTAATATTACTCCATATTTCAACATTGGTAATGGGTCTGCGGAGAGTGACATTGTCTTCATTAGACAATTGGGTATGGGGAATCATGTGTAAATTATGATTTTGAAGAGTGCTAGATTCTTTGAGAAGGGAAATGAAGTACTCCTGAACCATTTGCTTAAGAATATTGGGATCATCAATCCAAGTGTTGTTAGAGTCTTTCAACATGTTTATTTTGGATCTCCTTCTCGATGGTTGTAAGTTGAAAGTACCTAGTACTCCAGTATTCTTTTCCTCTCGACTAATCCATTTGACTCGAGATTTTTGAAATGAGTGTTGGGACTTTTGAACTCTTTCTATTCTAGATAGAACCCACCTTCATTTTACAAAAATAAAAAAAGAAAAATTACTGAAGACATTTTTATTCTAGGAGATAGCAACTTTAGAAAAATTCTTGATGCAATCAATCAATTTACTACCAGTCCAGGAAGGTAGAAACCATCTCAGGGAAGGAGGGATCCAATAACCATGTTGCCTCCATTTTACTGCTTGTCCTTTAGAAGAAAAAAACCAGTTCAACTATGCTATCGATCTACCAATGTATTTCGACTGCGGGTACAGAGATTGCCTATTTGGAGTACGCACTACTACGTAGAAAACAATTCATAACTAACTTGGTAAACCATCAGCCCAATCACATTTTGATACGTATTTAATCAATTTAAAATTTCGTATTGTGTTTTTTTTCAAATAAAGAATAATATAAAATACAACAATTGAATATTTTACTAAAATTCAATTAAGCTAATTTGTTTTTCCCATGATACTTTGACAACTCATCTTTTACAAGAATGACTCCGATTATTTGCATAGAATTCGGGATGAATCCCACGCAATTACAGTTCAAAAAAAAAAACAAAGACCCACGCAATTGGTACATATGGTACGGTTGGTAGACATTCCACATTGTTCTATTTGTATAACCAATAGACAAGCGACAAATTCTTAAAGAAATAGTAAGAATAGAGAAAAGACCAACCCCGTCAAAACATTCCACGCATTTAGGAGTTTACTTTGACGGTCCCCAAGTCACCAGTTTTTTAGTAATTGGTCTTCTAAAGTCCAGATTCCATAAATCACGCCCAAAAAATTCCTCCCCACCCACCCCTTTCCTCCTGTTCCTAGCCTAATTTTCAGTTTACAACCCACTTGTACACACACACACACACAGCTATATATATATATTTTATATACGCATCTCAATTGATTACTAGTAGTGTCAGTTTCATCTCTCTGAGAAGAAGGAAATGAAGAGCAGAAACAGTGGGAAAGTCTCTGCCAAATGGCTTCCCATTTTCTCCCTCTTCTTCTTCTTCCTCGGGATGCTCCTCACTAACAGGTCTCATTATCTATCTCGAGTTTTGGAATAGAATTTCGTGTTTTTTTTTAATGTAATCTAGGGTTTTTAATTATCTCTTGTTGTTTCGATGATGCTTTACATGTATTTGTATTTTGTGATTTGGTTAGAATGAGATTGGCTTGTACGGTGTTGGTTGCTAATTTGTGATTGGGGTTTTGGGTCGGTCTCAGATTGTGGGCTCCACCTGAATCCAACAGTCAGCTCATATCGCGGCATCGACAAGATCAAGAGCTGCAGATCGTATCTGAGGACTGCACTACTAAGAAGAAGGTTTTTGTTTCAGATACCAAAGTTTTACGATTATCTAGATGCAATTTATTTGAGCCTATTTTGTCTGTGCTACATTGAAACCCACGAGAAAGTAAATAAAACACACTTAAGGCTCCACTTGGATAGATTTTCATGTTGAAATGAAGGAATTTGAGATAATTAGTCAATGGGTATGATTCAAATTAAAGTTTGGAAGTTAATGAAATTGAGTTTGGGACATCAATGATCTATCGTGATCAGTTTCAAATAACTATTCGACGGGATTGATTTGAAATTGTTCACGCTAAGGAGTGTAGTTATACTCTGATCTCGAATCTCAACAAGATACATCTGTTCAGTTCTAAAATTCATCCTCCATTGTAGTTTCTACAAGCTACCTGCAACTAATGCTCTTATGTTTCTTTATTATTAAACATCAGCTCTCCTCATTTGAAATCCACATCTTTCAAACGGAGCCCTACTTTTTGATTGAGTGACTAATGAATTTCAATGTCTATACTCCAGAAACCTGGAAAAGACAAGGATGTTACGGAGGAGGTTTACAAAACCCATGAAGCGATTAAGTGAGTTTGCACTCCTGATACTCAAAGGTCTATTGGATCTCCACTTTGAATGAGTTTGGATCAAGGATTTGCGGAGGGATTTTTGGAGGAAAAGGAAAAGATGAAGTTATATTTGTCTCGTTTTGTTACAGGCTACAGTTTTGTAAACACTACTCAGAAACTTGTTGAAAACACAATGATAATCGTTTTCATGTACACTTTTCACATAAATTATTTCCGAACATGTAAAACATCTTCTTGATGTTTCCGCAAAAAAATGAGTTCTTTTCCAAAAAATTCGTAGTTTAACAGTTTTGGATAATTGTCAACCAAACAAGCTATGGGGTTTTGTGAAAATGAATCAAGAACTCAGACTTTGAAAAATGCAAGCAAAACAGGCCACACCCTCCACAAGCCTACGATCCAAGCATAGCCTTCATGTTAATATACTATACAATTTAGATTCTTCATTTACGTCAGTGGATAAATTGTAGTGTAGTTATAATCTGCTCTTAACATTTTGGAGTCTTGTCAGATCCCTAGACAAGACAATTTCAATGCTTCAAATGGAGTTGGCTGCTAGTCGTAGTTCTCAGGAGATGGGCAAGTCTGATGGGTCCACTGTCATCTCTGCCTCATCCCAGGACAGCCCACCAAGGAAGAAAGCATTCATAGTAATTGGGATAAATACTGCTTTTAGTAGTAGGAAGAGGCGTGATTCAGTTAGGCAGACTTGGATGCCTCAAGGTCATAATCTGATGCTTTGTGTATGGATTTGTTTGATATGAAATTTTCCTGACTGGTTTTTTGGGTTTGATTAGGGGAGAAGCTTCTTCAATTGGAACACGAGAAAGGAATTATTATCCGGTTTATGATTGGCCATAGGTAAATGACATTTACGCATCTTTTCACAAATTGGTTAGCAGAAGATATTTTGGAAACAACTGAAAATTTTGGGCCAGTTATCTCAATATGACATTTGAATATGGATCAATTGGTTTTCCTCAGTGACATCTGTCAATGGTCAACTGCTTGATCTTACAACAGGAACATGTTACGACAATAACAAGCAGCATTACATCATTTGTTGTGAAACTACTCAATGCCCTGGAGGTGGGATGAGTTAGATTTTGTCTGCAATAGATATCCAGGAAGTTGAGGCTTAACTTGTTCGCAATATGAGCAATTTGAGATTGTTTCTTGTTTATGGATTCTCCAGTGGTAAAAAACCATAATTATATCGCTCATCTATTAGAATAACTTGCATGTCAATCATGTTTTGGCTAGGGAGTATCATTACGCATGCAGGGCTTGTGTACTTCAATATACTGTTTTGTTATTTGACAAGACTGGAAAGAGACAAACGTAGGTAGTCTGGACTCTGGAGAAGTTTGTGTTTCTAATATTTTTTGGAGCACCAGGAGACAACATTGATTGCGCAAAATGAACCTTAAACTGCATTGCGAAATAAAAGTTTTCATCATCTGCTCTTGTTACAATATATTGGAATCATCTCAGGCAAATATGCGAGTGAAAAGTGTTTTGGTTGGTGCAGTGCAACAGCTAACAGCATATTAGATCGAGCTATTGATGCAGAAGATGCTCAACATAAGGACTTCCTCAGGCTGGTAAGGATGCATAAATAAGTTGTTGCTTTTACACACAAACACACACACAATCTGTTATTCTGGAGATTTCCCCGAAAGCTTGTTCTGAGAATTGGTCCTATTGTGGTCTTGCAGGAACATGTTGAAGGGTACCATGAACTGTCTGCCAAAACCAAAATTTTCTTCTCCACTGCTGTTGCAAAATGGGATGCTGATTTCTATGTCAAAGTTGATGATGATGTTCATGTCAACTTGGGTATATACCTGTTTCTCCGTCTCTTATTTTCTTTCCTTATTCTCTTTCCTCCCTGCTTTTACTCTTCAGTTCATTATTGCAAATTTGGTGACACCTATTTCACTTCTGTAGGAATGCTGGCTGTAACTCTTGCCCGTCATAGATCAAAACCCAGAGTGTATGTTGGGTGTATGAAATCTGGACCTGTTCTGTCTCTAAAGTAATCTTAAGCTTCAATATTGATTACTTTTTCCTTCTTGAATTTTCCCTTCTGGCAGAGGTGCAGTAATGTTATGTTTCTTATTTTTTTACAATTGCTTTGTTTTTCTAGAACTGTTAAGTACCATGAACCAGAATACTGGAAATTTGGAGAGGAAGGCAGCAAATACTTCAGACATGCAACTGGGCAAATTTATGCTATTTCAAAAGATTTGGCCACATACATCTCAATTAATCAGTAAGGGTTGAGTTTGCATTAACTGAGCCTCCTTTACTTTGTCCTGAATTCGATAACTGGAAGGGATATTAATCATGGCCATTTTCACATATATTGTGACAAATATTCTTTAATTTTACTTAACACTTGCAGCAGCCACAGTTCTTCAAAGTGTAGATTGCTATCTTAGTGCTATGGAGGATGAATATAATGCTTTATTTTTTCATTATTCATGACATGTTAAAACACCAAAACTCCCATACTTTGGAAAATGCCCAAATTCATCTAGAAGTTATCATATAACTTTTACTAATGTCTCATCTGCAGGCCCATATTGCACAAATATGCCAATGAAGATGTGTCGCTTGGTTCATGGTTTATTGGTCTGGAAGTTGAGCACATTGATGACCGCAACATGTGCTGTGGCACTCCACCAGGTATGTTTTTTTCGTATATCTAACTAGATGGTATCATAAAATCTTGGTAACAAAAACAAAAGAAAAAGGAAAAAGGAAGAAGAAACCTCCCTTGTCACTGTAACCAAGTTTGGCGCTTGTTCAGTCATTAAAATCATCTACAGAGGGATGAAAATTAGAAACCGAAATGATTGGACTGTATATTGACAAAGCGTACTTCTAAACCATAGGTATGTTTTGGGTAGTGGTAATTGCCAGGTACTTTTGCATGCATAGAGTGTATGCCCTACTGGAAACGTGAACTGATTTTTTCTTAGTTTTTGCTGTTCCAAAATAGTTTTTTATATTCTGAAATAGAATTAACGTGACGGGAAGTTTTCCTCTTCTTAGCGTGCTTGTGGAATTAGGATTTGGTCTATAGGCTCTTTAATGTAATCATAATGTACCTATCTGTATCTTTTCTTCGGCAGTAAACTTTGGTTTGTGTGTTGCATTTCTTTATCAGCAAAGCCATTCGCTAATTCTTTTATCTGATTTCTAATTGCTTTGTGTAATGCATTCCTCTAAGTTGTAAAAATATACTTTTTAAGAATGCAGTCCAACTGTTTTTGTAACCTACGGTAGGTTTGCCATATTGGCTTGCCGGGATAGTATCAATACTGGTCTGCGTACCTGTGCACTTTCTTCATAGGTTACGAGCTTCCCAAATAATTTGTCCCAATGAAACTCCCATGATCTCTAGAAACTGCAGGCATCAACTTTGTCCGGTAGGGTTCTTGGTTTTTATTTTCTGAGAATGAAAATTGTTTCCAACAAAATGGTAACAATTCTCGAATGTTACAAAGGTTCAGGAAACAAAAAAGGTGGTGTTCACTATTTTCGAAAAACAAGTTTTTATTCGCTTCTCCCTCCCTCCCAACCTCTCGCCAGCCACCCTTCATTTGCGAACTTTTTGACTACCCCCACCTCCTGCGGGAGACCTCTTCAGTCATACTCTCCATGGCAACCCCACATGCTTTTAAACTAGTTGCTGACGATGTGTGTAGAAAACATATTTTTTGTTTCTCTTTTTACAAAATAATCGAAAGCATGGGTTCTTTCTTCTATTTAGCCCGTTTAACAGAAAACTGACTACATTGCTACAAAGACCAAAAGTTCATTCTCCACACACAGTTCTAAGCTTGGGGTATTTCTTATATTTGACGGTGTTTCTTCGTTGAGGGCCTTGTTCTATTTTACCCTGCCAACTTTCTTGTATTCTTTTGTTAGTTCCATTGCAGTTCATTTTGTTAGGATGTATTCATGTTCCTACCACGTTGCAGATTGTGAGTGGAAGGCACAGGCAGGTAATTTATGTGTTGCATCATTTGATTGGAGCTGTAGTGGAATTTGCAAATCAGTCGAGAAAATCAAATCTGTTCACGAGAGGTGCGGTGAAGGGGATGCAGCTGTTTGGAGTGCTCTAATCTGAAGTAATCCTCATGGGATGGTTATGGTTGTCAAACCTGGTGATCGTTAGGCAGGTTTTGTCAAGTTGAGATAGGTCAGTTCATGCATATGACAGATGCATTGGAGATGACAATGCTTAGGTATTTATAGTTCAGGTCAAATTGTTCAGACAAGTTTAGGTTCCTATACATAGATGCGTAGTAATATACAAATAGATTATTCGAATTGGAGATGACAGTGTAATTGGGTTAGGCTGGGACTTAATGTGATGTAATTCTTCCAAATCTGCACATGGTGCTTGTGCAGCCCGTCGCCTAGTTAGCTTGAAATGTCTTGCTTAAACTCGTATCAATTGCCCTTCAAAACCTTGTGATTTTGAGCAATGAATGTCATGCCTGATTGGTTGATCAATGCATTGAAATCTGAGGTACATGTAACATTGTCATGTTAAAAATACTGATCTGGATTTGGTTCTTGAGCGTATGAAGATCTACTGGGTGAACTGACCAAATTGGGGCAAATTCTTAGGACAAACAACTTCTAGTAACTGCCCATGACCCTGGTGGAAGAAGTTTACCCGAGCATCTTAGGACACTCGGCAAAATGTGTTTATTAATGTTGGGCCTTCCCCTGGTTTGGGCCGAAGACATTTTCGGCCTTGTTACATTTTTGTGTCAAGTTCACACATTTATGATGCAGCATCTGTGTCTTGCCCCACTCCTCTTGTGTTTGTTCGTGCAAGTTGGTAGTTGAGTGGAAAGTTCTCTCATTCGAATGCTTCCTCTGGAAAAAGAAGAAAATTAGGTGGACTCACTCAAGCCATGGTCAGGCACCCGCACCATTCATCCAAGACCAATTGAAGAGGTCAAATAAATAAATAACTTGTGCAAAGTTTTTAGTACTGGAGTCATTTAGCTAGCCGGCAGACTCGTAATGGGCCTAGGAATGTTATTTGGGCCAATAAGTCTTTGACTAAGCCGAAACCTAAATAAGCTAGCCCAAAGGCTTGAGCCCAAGCTGAGTTTCGGTTTGACTTGGTACTGCCCCAGGATTTTGCATTAGCTCGATATAAGCCTGACCTTGTACATTCTAAATCGTACGACGTTGGGATGGGTTGTGTTTGCCGATGGTGACATTTTTTATTTTAGTTTTTTTTTTTGCATTATCTCGTTAATAGGGTCAATGTTGGTTTTAGACAACTTACATATCGATAACCTATAGTGATGTGATATTTAGGTGGTCACGCTGGCACTTGAATTAGTAAAAACACCATATTTGGTACTTTATAACGAAATACCATTGTATGATAACCAAAACCGTTACAACTACACCACTTTCGTTATGAATTTTGAATGGTGTTTCTTTCTCTACTTATCAATGGTAGAAAATGTAAGCATAGAGAAGCTCATTCCAAACATCAGGAACTCCAGGAAGACACCAATGCCCACAATCTGAATAACTCGGAGGGTTCGATAATTGATGTTGGGTTAAATTCACCCATTGCTTTCTGTAAATGGATGGATGCCCATCTTTTCGATACTCGGAGAGTTGGGTTATGTTGAGAATATGCACCTTCACACCTCTTACTTCCAATCTGCAAATTGTTTCCTCCACCACTTGCATCATTTTGAGATTTGACAAAGTTCCCCAATAACCCTCCTTGAAAATTGGCTCTGTTTCGTTGTAACAATTTTGGTTTGCATCCATTCCCCATTCTTCTCCCCTGCAAAAGTACATGAATTTGTTTATGTCAGATCCATGGTTTCAGAGGAAAGTGCTTTCTCAAATTAGTGATAGTAGAAATTCAGGTGATTCCTTAAATAGTCATTGAAATTGCAATGATACTGGACCCACATATATATTTTTTTTCATTCGGATATACCGTGAAAGTCATTAGATACCTTCTTAAACTTTATTCATGACTTTTGGTTTAGCCTATCGGAATCACAAGTTCTAACATGATTTGATATCCAACAAGCCTGATTATATAATATACTTCATCCTATACAGTTACTGGGTCAAAACCATATGAATACAACATCTCATGATATATCTCGAATAATTTCTCGTGAACGTTCACAAAATCAATCCAATTTTTGAGTGTACAATAATATGTGGAGCTAACATGTGTGGAACTAGATAAGCTCGTTCTATTGTTATACCTAGATTGTTTGGTTTTATTTTTCTCTGTTTCTAAATAATGATCCGAAATCGAAATCGAACTGCAAGTAACAGAAAACATACCGAAGGTGAGCAGGTGACAAGCTAACAAAAAACAATTTGGTCTTGGTACGATTAACATGGGTCTCCATCCAATCTGCCCAAGTCTTGAGACCCATTTCATATCTCTTAACCATATCCACTTCAAAAGTTCCATTGGATGATCTCCACCTAACCAAAGTCATAACCAATTCAAAACCCATATCAGATTATCTACAGTATTTAAGAAAATAGATTCTCTCCACTATCTATCTTTAAAATGTATGACTTTACAATCTTTTTTACAGATTTTGGATTGTGAAAATATTCAAAATGTTTTGAATATGCACTTACAAGACCTTTATTCTTTCTTGAAGCCACCAGATATAGGAATCAAAGATGAGTACATCTGCATCAGTCCAGTGTCTGGCATGTTTTTCGATTGCCTTCATTCTGACTGTCCGATATTGTACATGATGGTGGAATGGATCGTCGCAGTTAGACTCAATCAGAAATGGAGCCCAATAGAAATCAATCGATGCATTGTATTCCTTCACGATCATTTCAAGAACCAATTAGCCTTACCATAGGAACTAAGATTAACGGTACATGATTAACGAACCAAGATGAAGAGGAGAAATACAGTACCAGTCTTATCTCAAGTCCTATAGACCATCTAGTCATGTTCATATAGTGCACGCTGAAAAAATCATATTTCGTTGAAAAACAATTTGATCCAACATCGACAAATCAACTTGACTTTTTCAAAGGAGATAACTTTTTCGACGACAATAAGTAGACAAACGATTTGAATCATGGTGATGGGGTCCGGATAGGACTGGAGAAAAGCCTGGTACAAACTAAAATGTAAATTTGGACTCACAATAGCCTTGAAGCTGAACAAAGAACCATTGAAATGGTTGGACTTAGACTTGAGCCCAGTTGGGATGGAGGACTCTACAAGGCATACTAGTGAAACCCATTGGTTCCTATTCAGTGAATCTCCCACGAAAACAAGCCTCTTCCCCCTTAGCTTCTCTAGTAAAGCTGTGGCATTGAACCTTTTTCACCAGAAAGTAAATATGAACACTTTCAAACAAATGGCATTCAGAGAGAGAGAGAGAGAGAGAGAGACCTGGGGAGATCACAATCATGAGGTTTCCATCTCCAATGTTGGTATTTGAAGTCCTTTCTTCCAAACTTGTCACAAGCAAAGTCATCGAGCATGAATTGACATGTTTGCCCATTGTACAGAGGGTATGACTGGTTGTCAAAAACCCATTTTCCTGAAAACAAATTGCAGCTCTGAAACAATTTATTGCCACTTCTCTCATCCTCTAGCATCTGATTTCTGCCTCCTGTTAGGTAAACATAAGTGATGATTAAGGCCCCGATGAAGAGGGCTACAAGGGAATTGAAGCTCCATCCGATTCCCCTTGTGGATACCAGACCTACTGCTTGCTCTGTTTTCACCATTAATTTTAGCTAACTCTGCCTCTCTTGGCAGGTTTATTTAGAAAGAATGAGGAGCAGTTGATAAATTTACGATAATTGTTGGTAGCAGTTAGGTTAGGTAAAGCATTATGTTACGGAATGCGTCTTTTTCTGTGACTATTGGCAGACTCTGTTGACCTTCTTCTTCATTCTTTTATCCTTTTTACAATATTTGGATTGGTGTAATCTACATCGGTGGTTTGATAAGATTGTCAATAATGACCACAGTCATCCTTGCCACCTCACCAAATCCCAACAGCCATCTACCAAGAGAGAGTCGGAGTTACCTGAAAATGGCCGGAAACTGGAACAGTCGCCGGAATCTGAAAATATTGCCGGAATATGCTAACTCGGTGGAGCCCTCGACTGTGAGATTGAGAGAGAGAGATCGACACATACTCACAGGTCACAGAGAGAGAGGGCCGAGTTCGATCGACGAGTTTGCTTTGATTTTGTGGGTTTTTGGTCCTCGTTTTCACAGAAAAATAGAGAGAGAGAGAGCGAGCGAGGTTTAAGTGCATAAATTGCACTTTGGTTCCTCCACAAAGTTGATTATTGCTCCATCCCGTTATATGTTATGAATCAATGCACTTAGGCCCCGTTCCGCTAAAAAGACACCAATTGCAATTTTAATCCAGAAACTACTTCATTCCACTAACAAAAAACTACCCAAAAAAACCAGTTTTGTTTTAAACAAAAAACTACTCCATTCCGCTAACAAAAAACTACCCAAAAAAAAACAACTCATTCCACTAATGCCACTAACTTGGGTTTTTTTAGTTTTTTTGCTTTTTTGGCTTTTTTATGTGAGAGCTCGAAAAACGCATTGGCTTTTTGTGATTTTTTATGTGATGTATTGTGAGGGGATGACTTGTCTCGAAAAACGTAATAAGCTGGCTGTTGACTTTTTGAGCTAGTGGAACGGTGCCTAACCTTTTAAAAAATAAGCAATTGGTATCATCAGCCAAAACGCGTCATACCAATGTAAAATTACAAATTTGCCCTCCCCTTATACGTCTGTCAAAAAAAATTTATAACGGAAGCAGATCAACTTGTTTTCATTTTTTAATCATCCGAAAAATTTATTAAAAGACAAACCTGTGAGAAGATGAGATTAGCAAAAAAAAATGGAAGTTCTGTACCCATTCACGTTCGTGTGTCCCATGACTTTAAAAAAAGCAAGCATTTAGGAGTTGTTAGGGTACAAGGGCAGATTGGTAATTTGGTAACACAACTCAAAAAACCAAAAAACCACTTAGCGGAACAAGTTTTAGTTTTAAACTAAAACTAAAGATCCAAAAAACCACTTAGCGGAACACCCCCTTAAGGTTCCTACAAGTACAACCACCAAGTAATTTAAATTTACGGATTGCCCGTGCCTGAAGGCACGGACTGCACATGACGTTCTACACACAATTTAAAATGAATTTATCCTTCTTTACATTTTACTTCTCTGCCAAAGAAGTAACTTCGAATCATATCTCATATAATCTCAAAATAAATCTTAAAAAAAAGGACCAAAATTAGTTTAACATTGCGTTTCTCAGCTACGAAACACAATGTGCTGTTTACCCACAAAGGACCCATAAATTCATTTAAATTGTGTTTAGAACATGCTGCTAGTAATTATTCGTGCCTGAAGCATGACACAACACTTTTTTAGCACAACTGAATTGAAATACTGCTTTCCTACTTCTGACCAACCCAATCACGATGAATTACCTTTCATTCCTATTGACCCCTCGCCAATGAACCCACCTCCTACCTTCCTTTGATTTTTTAAAAATTAGTTTCAAATAGAGCTCATTTAAGCAAGTTTGAGAACTGAATTTGTAGAAAAATACTGCACTTCACAACAATGAAACTGTAGTGTGCAACTACTAATGAAACAAATATAGTAAGCAGGAGCTATTGAAAAACATACGAACATGTAAAAATGATCAAACCCTTTTATAATATGGTCCGCCCCATAACAAATCAAACAAAAGATAAAATAGGAACCTTGATTTGATTTAACATAAGAGAGTTACATTAAAGTAACATAATTTGCCCATATCTAAACTAAGAATCCTCTCTTTCTCAACTCTATAGCCTTCCCAATAAATAACCAAGAAAGCAAAGAGTTGAAATAGTGGGACAGCGTGGCCACAGATCTAATTTGTGCTCCAAACTTCTCACACCTGAAAAAAACAAACCAAATAAGAATTTGTTCAAGATATTGAGATTGCATGACATGCCTATGTAAGGATTTGGCGCATTAGATAAATCCTCACGACCCTAAATCACATTAACAAAGAATAATATGTGAAAGGTAATACAGTTTAGAGTTTCATGGGAGGAAAGCGAGACAGGTAAGCTATTCATTGGGGAGATACCAAATGGGACATATCGAGGGGAGATTTTATAATTTATCCCCTCTTTCCCTCAACTTTTTTGTACATTTTGAAGGGACCCATAGTCCTTCAGACTCCGTTTGGGAGCCTCTTTTTTGATCTTTTGGTTTATGGGTGTTTGGCAGCCAAGGGGAGAAAGAGTTTTCCCAAAAACTGTTTCTCCATTTTTGGGGATAAAGAGAAGAAAGAAAAAAGAGGTTCACACCTCCTTTTCAACTTCTACTTATGGATTTCTCTCATCTCTCTCCCAAAATGCATTCTGCATATTTTTCTCAAACACTCATCCCAGATTCAAAAGTCATTTTGGCCATAATCCAAAAAATCAAAAAGCCAAAAAGTTAAAAATAAAAAGCTGAAAAGTAGGTTCCCAAATACCCTCTTAGTGATTTGGTCTCCAAATTTATATTGGGGTCTCCAACTAATCAACCTTGGGTTCTCGTGAAATATATCGTGAAGCGGTCATACAGGTAAAAGTCCAAAAACTAAAAATTCAGAATCTTTTTCTTCCTGTTTGTGAATGGAAAGACAACCCTGTAGGTGAGACATTTTCTCAAGCAATTAAAAGACAACTAAAAATGCAGTATGCTATTTACTTTTGTTGTTTTTCGTCCACTCAAAGCCCCAACTACCAAAAGATCAAGCCTTCAGTATTACAGTTTGTTCCAAATTTCCTTTTCCCTCGTTTTCTCGGCAACAAAGCAATAAAATTTCATAATGAAGAAAAATAAAACAAATACAAAACCGTCAATTTAAGTGTGAACTCAAATACCGAATGTGGCACAGTTTGGTCACTTCGAGTTATAGGTCATCCAAGCAAAGTGTTTTAACATTCCAGCTAATAGAGAAAAAATGTATATTGCAAAATATCCAAATGGGTGATCAGACAGTAAAAAAAAAAACCAAAACAGTGAACCATTTAGCACAAAAATAATATAAACCACTTCACAAACAAAAATTTCCCCCACCAAAGAATATTTGTTAAAAAACCTGAGATCATTTGAAATCAGCTTCGTTGAAACGATATCAGATGTGGTCCCCTTCTACAGAAGCCACACAAATTAAACACATTGGATTAGTTGAAAAGGTACTCAACTACATTGTTTTTCTTAGGGTTTCAAGTAAATTCGGCCTGCCAATTTAAACCGTTTGTCAAACAGGAAGTGTAACGCCCCTAATTTTGGAAGCGTTAATAATAATATTGGAACAGTAGAGTCGGAATAAATATTACAAGTCTTTACATAAAATCCCGAATTATTACATTATCAAATACTGGGTCGGGTCTACGGCATCTTTCAGACTTCTGTCGGGTCTGTCCCCAAGTCAGCAGCTTCTCCATACTGCTCCTGGTCGTAATATCCTTCCTGGTTATACTGGCAGTCTAGCATAATACGTCCGAGTTGACAAGCAACATCATAGTATTATGCCAGGGTTATACAAAGTAACACCGTGAGCGATAAGCTCAGCAAATTACCCTACCCAAACCCTAATCTAGCAATTCTAGAACAATATGTGAACAGGGAAATAACAATTTATTCAAGTTCAGTAATTCATGATTTCAAGTAAAGTATAAATTTTAAGCGTGGCGGTAAAAGTAGAGTAAACGGATTCAGAGTGCGTGCAATAGTGTCATTTCTCATATCAGCAGTGCCCGTGCCTTAAAGTCAACAACGGTGTCAAATCAGTGTCTCGTATCATTTTCCAAA
>JAXBDA010008059.1:0-15831 GCA_036023075.1 Gaultheria prostrata | reverse complement strand
ATATATTTCAATAAATGATTTTATATTTCATGATTTTTGTTCATTTGTCAAGCAAGAATTGCAAACGATAAAGGTGATTTCTTGCAATTTCATGATTTTTATTTAATTCTTTTAATTGCTTCAAATGATTTTATATTTCATGGCAAAGAATAAAGGTTTCGATGGAAATGTGGAATGTGAAGGTTTATCGTAGAAAGCTTCAAGTCCTTTTATTGCTTCATCTTAGGAAGGTTCTTTACTTTGGATTGAAAAAGTGAAAGGTTGTGTTTGGATCTTGGATTTGTGGAGGGTTTTTTTGGAAAGAGAAGAAATGGGAAGGAGTGGAAAACAGAACAAGGAAAATTAGCTCCGCAAATCCCTTTCATTTTCTTCAATAGATCCAAGGTCAAAACACACCTGTAGGTACTTCCCCGTTTCCACTAAGCAGTATTTGTATGCTTCGGAGTTTGACTCTACTTTGTGTCTATTTCCAAGAAAAGAAGGTCATTTGGGTTGTGATGCGGTCAACACGACACGTAGTTTCTTACGATCATCCAATATTTGGGATCTTTGTGTATGTTTTGTCATCCAATTTAGGATATATTGAACAAGGTCATGGGAATCTGACAAAACTTGAAATTTTGTGTACATTCTGTTATCTCTGTTAGTAGATTTGCAATTTGTTCTCGAGCACCCCGTGAACCAAGGCAATGCTACTAACTTCTTTTCACCGCAATTTCTTCAAGAAAAGTTGATGAAAATTTGCCTTAAGTTTCATTGTGCTGATTCGTTTACCTCTCACAGGTCGAGATATTGTGCCATGGTCAGCCGGTGCTTCCAGCACTGCAATTACAGAGCTTAGCAGATTTGTGGTTGCAGTTGGCTTCAACTTCAAAACAAAGAGTACCAGCATCAGCCAAGGACTTTGTGATGGCTCTGTCCTACACTCCTACTCTCGGAGGGTCCAAGTCCAACCCCACTACAATCACTCTCTATTCTTTTCCAACTCTTTCTTTTCCCATTGTTGATAATGGAATGGACCTTGTCGACTTATTGTAGCTTAAAAGCTAGGGGTGATATCTGATGTGTGCATGTATATAGACTGAACAAATCAGCAAACCGACAGAAACTGTTGAGTGATTAGATTGTTTGATTCGGTATCTTCGGCTGGTTGACAAAAACAGCACGGTATCTTTGGCTGGTTGACAAAAACAGCACGGTATCTTTGGCTGGCTGACAAAAACAACACTAGAAGGTTCATTGGTATATGTATAACCGAATGTATCGATACCACCAGTTAGAAGTGGGAAGGCTGCTGTCAGCATTTGCTTGAAACTAGTAATGCCATGGCACGCTCATAGCTGGGGTTTCTCTCCCCGCTTGTCGACAGTTTCACTTTTTTTTTTTCCCACTGTTTTGTTTGTGCTTTGAATCCCCTTTCCTCGAAGATCAACTTCAAATTCACCAAGATTTACTCTGCAATGTCCTGCACTCGGTATCACAAGAAAACTATCAAAGTTGAAGCACGAGGTTTCTAAAACTTGAAACAGGAAGTGCCAAAAGGATTACTGTTGGTTTTAATTGTTGATTGAATTTGTCTCACTCGCTTCACATGGAAGTTAATTTTCTAGAGAGAATCGAAGCTGAACATGGTCGTTGGTTCTTAACAATCCAATCGGGCCGTATGACTCTAGCACTGTCTTTGAAAATGATCGACCCCGCAGCAAAAACTTACTTTTACCTTAACTGCTGTAGTGATTAGTTAACATGTACTTTTCCATCTGTAGTTCATAGAAGTAAATCTTTATTTTGACTAGGTATTATCGTTTTTGTATATCCAAAATCGTCTAACTGTAACTTTTATGGTTGGCTATAAGAATTAATAATGGAAGGGTATGGGTACATAGAGACTTATAATAAAACTTGAAATTTTACATGCATAACAAAGCGCTCTTGGGCGCTCGAATGAAATTTGAACTACAGTTCTTCCAAATATCGGTGCGGAGTTTATAATAAAACTTGAAATTTTACACAGTGAAGCGCTCTTAGGCGCCTTCGCACTTGCACACGCATGCGCTCGCGCTTTATGTGATTTAGATCACGAAAAGGGGGTAATTTGTCGGGGTAATTTGTAATTTTCCAAACATGAGATGGATGTTGGTAATTTCAAGAAACCTCAGGATTGGTTTTGGTAATTTACAATTTTTTCATCCTCTCATAAAATTTTGGGTGCAAATAGGAGGGTACAGTCTATGTGGTACCCTTGCATTATATTCGGACCGTCCAATCATTCCATAGACGGTTCGGATTAAGTAGAGAGAGAAGCATGAAAGAGAGTGTGCCGAAGGGAGAATAGAGAGTGCTCAGATTTCAATCGTTAGTTGCATTGATTAGACCGCCCGGATGTGGTGCAAGGATACCCTATCTATCTAGTGGTGCTTCAAGAACCAAAAGGGATACTGCAAGTTAAACAACTGATCAAAAAGGATACTGCAAAAATCTCTATATTAGGAGTAAAAATCCAATTTCCTGACCGTTGGATAATGGATAGTAAAATACAGAAGCTTCACCCCAAGCTCACACTTTCCCCTTCCCTGTACCAAAATTTGAAATTGATACCATTGTTCTTCGCTCCCTCCGGAGTACAAATCACAGCCCTACCCGCAGTTCCTTGTTCTTCATCGTCTTCTCTGTCTCTCTCTCTACCCGCAGTTGTGCTCCTTCGGGCTGCAACCACAACCACAGAGTTTCTGGTTGCCCACGATCGCTGCCACATGGAAACAACTCTATTGATCTCATCTTCAAATTTGTTTCTTATTTCGCCTCTTGGTTTCGCAAATTGGTTTATAAATTGCTTTTTTTTTTTTTTAATTTTAGAAACCCAGTTTGAAACTTGAGGATCTCTACGATGTGGTTTTCAACTGTGTGTGATCTTGAAGGTGGGATCTCTACCTCCTCTCTTTCAGTTAGCAGTTTGATTAATTAGTTTGAATGTTTTCAGTTTTATTGTTTTGCTCTTGAATGTGCTCTATCTCTTTTTTTTGAACTGCGAATGTGCTCTATCTCTGATTTACTAAAAAATAAACTCTCTCTCTCTCTCTCTCTCTCTCTCTCTCTCTCTCTCTCTCTCTCTCTCTCCGTGCTTTAGTTGTAGTAAAAGATTAATTTGGAGTTACGAAATACGATTCAATATAAACCATTATGATAATATTTGCAGTAATGTTGTTGTCAATTATTGCGCTACGGCAAAGCCAATTAAGCTTTACTTCAACAAGTCAAGGTACTCTGTGATTATTTAGTTGGATTGAAATTATAACATGAACTTTTTTGGCCTCATATTTTGGCTGTGCATGAGCATAGCAGTATATGATCTCATTGGACTAATCGTTACTTGGATACATTGAGCGTGATAGTAAGGATAACTTTGTACGGTGCTCATAAGTTCTTTGACCCCATCCGAGCCGTCCATGCTCGGCGATCAACGGCTTAGATCTGTTTGTATCTAAACAGATCTGCACCATCCATTACCGAACTGATCTAGGCAGTTGATCGCCGAGCACGGACGGCTCGGATGGGGTCAACATACATGTTGTCCCTTGAGGGACAGCACGCCCCCCAGGTCCTGGACTGTGAAAGTCATTTTTTTAAGTGGGGAAATGGTATTTCTTTTTGAGTCACTTTTTGAATATGTTGATCATTTTTCCTGTGTCGTTTCCATATTACAAACAGGATTACAAGAGTTTTTTTTCTGCCTGAAAGTGAAGAGGCGGCTGAGTTTTGGAGTAAATGAGTAATTTGGAGAATGAAGACAAAATGCAAATTAATTGCCTCAGTTGTTGGGTTCATAAGGCAAGTGTAGTTCAGCTGCAAAAGCATGAATATGTACCTAAATAAAGGATATGCTTTTATCGTCAATCTAAACATGCTTTTGCCTCTCCTTTGGCAGGGTATCAATCAGCCTCAAAGACACCTAGGGAAGGAAGCAGTTTTATTTTGTTTGTTTTGTGCGTGTGTGCCCCAGGGATGTTACTAAATTTGTCTCCCTTTGTGCACAGGTAGTGTTGTGAGCCTGGTGGTGCGTGATCAGGGAGAGCGGCCGATCGGATGATCATTCATACATTCAGACTTGGTTGAAAATATGATATTGAGGCTGAAACTTCCAACTTCAAAATTGGCCTGGGTTATGTCAGATACGGTAAGCACCCTCTGTCAGATACAGTAAGAACCAAAAAGCTTCCAACCGTTGAACCCGTAGCATACAGGGTTTTTGATGGGTTTTATTTGAGAAACCTGATTACAAAGCGTGGAAGGGTTTTTTTGAGTGTTTATTTTGCATGTCTTTGAGGCTGTGTTTGAATATTGGATCTTTTCAAGGGAAAGGAAGTAAAAGGGTTTCAGAATACCCTTTTTCCCCCTTTTTCCCTTTGTTGAAAGTTGCTCAAAAATTAACGACCCAACAAAAACAATGAGTCAAATATTTACCAAAAAAATAATGAGTCAAATGACATATCGTCTACTTAATAAACTGGGGATATTATCCAAGTAAATGACTTTACCAATCCTTGAGTTATTGTATGTGGTTTTGATGTTTAGCTGTTCTGGGTTGGCAGAGTTCAGGTAAAAGTAAGTTTTTAATGCATTTAGGTTTCAATCATGGCTTTGTGGAGGGAAGCGAACAGGAAAGGGAAAGTGAAAAACTAAGTAGAAGCTGGTTTCTTTATTCTGTGCTGCAAGTCCTGCAAATAAGTTAAAGACAGCTTAAATTTGTCCATCTGTAATCCTCCATAGAAAGTTAGTAACAACATTAGCATTTGGTTGCTTGCTTGACTTTGCGTGTGTAAAATGATTATATGTCGGCATTTTGGCATATTTTTTTTTGAAGAGCTTTCCAATAGGGGTAGCAGGAGATGTAACGGTATTGGACATATCAAACAATACGTACTGGAAATTAGGCTTACCGGTCGTGGATTTCTTAGAATCATTAGCCGCGCATGTAAAACTTAATGATACACTTGCACTCCCCTGAACTAGATAATATTTTGGCGTTTTGGCATATTAGATAACTTCTAATTGAGATTTTTCTTTTTATTGCGCCCAATTAAGTGCCCATTAATAGGTGTCCGGGAAAAAGTAGATTGAGGACAAATCCAAGACATTAAACGTACGAAAGGGCTGTGGTCATTGGGCTAAGTCTTGAGTCTCTTGACTACTTGAAGTACTAGTGGTAATCCCTTTGTTTGAGATACTGCCCGTGCAACAAAATAGTACCTATGATGATTATGAATCAAGTGGTTGAAAAACAAGTGGTAATATCTTTAAATAAAATAAGGATATGGTTTTTTACACCTTATGCATTTGTGTGAATTAATGTGTTATCAAGTGGTTGAAAAACAAATGGTATATCTTTAAATCAAATAATGATATGGTTTGTTACACCTTATGCATTTGTGTGAATTGATGTGTTCTGCAACGCATTACTATCATAGTCTTATCATTGTAACACCGTCAAATGATCCGGATGATTCAAGGAAAGTTGACCCTCCACTAAATTCACATAACTTTTGCCTGGATTGTAAGTGTTGGATTAAAGGATACACTGATGCTTTTACTATCTAAAAGTACAGAGTAAGTAGTTTATTTGTTGTTCATCTCAAATTGGTTTCCTATTGAAACTGGACTTACTGCTCCACGGTGACTCTAGATTGCTAAAACCACGTTAGTTGATTTAGGCTCTTGTAGTCATTTGTAAAGTGGAAACACAGTTGGACTAATGGTACATGTATCCTGGAACATATATATAGTACTTTCTCATCTTTTTGGCTTAGGTTAATCTTACTTTTTGGTTTTTCTTCTATTTTCCATATAGGGGTTGATTGAATTACATATAGATTAACCAAGGGCTTGTAGCGTAGCGGTTATCTCCTGGTTCTCCCACAAGGGAGACCAGGGTTCGAGCCTCGGCAAAGGCGTTTGGGGTTTAGGGCTATGGATAGCTTCTAGACCCCCTCTGGACTAACTCACTAACTCCCCCGCTAACACCCCACTTATGCATGTAGAATGACAAACAAATTACATATAGATCGAGGAAAATCAGATAGATGTCTACTTATTCTATTACTCTACGGTTTTCAACAATTTATTTATTTTATTGCTTTTCTACTCTTAATTTCTTTTCATTTCTCCCCCCATAGATCAAATGCTAAGCTAATTGAAGGCTAATTAGTTGCAATGTTTTGTAACAGGCCCATCGAGCATTTTTAGACTATGAGTTTGAGCCTCAAGCCCTATGGAATAACCAAGTTATGTGATGTCGTCCATTTTTAAGTTCTTATTTCATTTCTAGTCCCATAGTGCTAGTGGGCAATAAATAGATATCTAGAGTACTCATTAGGTAGTTTTTATCATTTTAAGAATAAATTATCTAGAACTTTGCTCTTTGTATCCCATTTTGGGAGTTTCTCTCTTTAAATATCTTAATGGAATATTCCGGTTGCACCATTTGGTACCAGAGCTTCAAGGCTCGATCCTAGCCCTTTATCTCGCCGGAACCTCGCCTGAAACCTAGACCACGATACCAAAATCCTCGCCGGAAAACCCAAATCACCCTATTTCACTCAAGATCGCTAGATCTACCCATTTCCAACCCATTTCAACCCTAGATCGAGCTATAATCCTAAGAATCAACCCTGTACGAACCTAACTCTCTATCACACATTCAGCCGAAACCCAGACATGGCCTAATCGACGCCTGACTGACCTCGACAACCTCTCAATTGACCAGTTTGACCTTCGATTATGGTTAATACTATCGATTTGAAGGCTGTTGAGCCCTAGTCGAACCTCGTTTTTGCTACTTGGGCTTGCGTAGTGCTTCTACAGTGCTCGAATCCCTCTTTTAAAGTACGATTACCCTTCGATTGAGTTTGAATCTTGCTGTGTGGTACTCGAAAACACTGTTCAACATTCAAAATTAGTGTTTGAACACTCGACCCACTGTTTAGCACTCGAAACCATTATTCAGCATTTGAATCATTATTTCAGCACCCAAGGTTCTAAAACTCGCTAGGCGCTCCTAGGGCGGCCGGGCACCGTCTAGCTTCCAGGGCCGAGTATTCGGTGCCTAGTCGGGCAATTAGTCGGGCTAGTTGGGTAGTCGGAGAGGGGCCTTCTAGCGCCTAGGCGGCGAGTACTCAGCCTTCCAGACCTTCTTTTAGAACACTGTCGGCACTCGATTAGTCGATTTTGGTTGCGAATCAAGGGTTTCGAGCTATACCCAGTGATTGCCCGCTGAATTGGGATTACAAGTTAGATTTCAACTGGATTTGTCTAATTTGTTGATGTTTGTTGCGATCTTTGGTTGCTGCGATTTGTTTCGATTTGGTCAATATTTGGAGTTGATATTGGTGATTCGTTGAAATTTGGGGTCCCAATTGATTGGGTGTTGCTTAATTTGGGCTGATTTTGATTATTGGAGATGATTTTGGGTGTTGTAATGGCTCACAGAGGAGGAAGAGGTAGGAGAGGTAAAAGATTTATGGTGAACAATGGTGAAAAGAATGTGTTTAGCAACCAATACCATGAGATTGATGAGTTGAGTAAGCAAGTTACTACTTTGATTGAGGAAATGCTTCACTTGCAACCTCCAACCAAAGGTAGTGACTATATTAAGATTACTCAAATGAAATTTGAGGATTCTGTGACTATATTAAGAATACTCGAATGAAATTTGAAGATTCTTTATTAACTCCATATTGGCATAGAGCAAATGTAGGTGATAATGAACTTCCCAAGTTTTATGGGAGTCCACAAGAATTCGTTGATTGGTTAGACCACATACAGTAGTCAGGTATCGAAACGGATGCTCCGCTTCTGAAGGGAAAATTTTGCCAATTATATGTGCACAAGTTGAAAGTCTTCCATTCAGAGCAGTCTGTATCGAAAACATACAAGCAATTTTTGTGAGTGGTATAGAAAAAGATCTTAGACCCGACCACCGTATTGGACTCAACATCTCCTGGGTTGCCACGATAAGGATACTCTCCGTAGTCGTAAAAAGGATGGTTTGGCAAAGCAGACCAACTCTCAGCATTTGGCTCAAAACACTCGAATAACGGCTGTCTTGATAGTGAAGTGGGTAGAATGAGTTGAGTGGTGGGAAAGGACATAAAACTTGCCATTGACAGGGGAAACATAACGGTGACACTTGCCAACGTTCATGCGACAAATTGGTATCACGGACAATGATGGTGGGGATGAGATATCAGTATCACAGACATAGACAGAGTGGGCACGATGTGTATTTTTCTCACTCCTTGTATGGGGAAAAGCAGTTACTCTTTCGCCTCCTCCGACCATATAAACCTTAGAGCCCGCATCGAAAAATCCCATGGAACTCGGATATTTGTTGCCCGGCAATTTGATGAAGGAGTTAAAATTTGAATCTGTTGTTTATTCCAATCATTATCATCGTCGGTCATGTTGCTACTGCTCCTATCAGAATAACAACCAATATCCCTAGCATCTATTAAGTAAATCTCATATGTAATAGGTTTTTCCATGTGAGATAATAATGTAAACCTTCTTCGGATCTGAAGACGAATCATTTGCAGCTATTGAAGAAGAGGTCCCACCGGCAGATTCCCTCTTCCGCTTTAAAGCCATTTCTCGCAGACGTGATTCCTCCATTTCGCAACCACTGCCCCGAATTTCCAAACCAAATCCGTGCGACCAAACTATTCAACCCGAGCGCATAGACTCAATTTTGTCAAAAAAAAAACAAAAAAGAATAAGAAAAACGGTTAATATATTAATAGACTCACCTCTTTATTTATCTAGCCATAATTTCTCTTCACAGTGCAATGCTCATAATATTCGCGAGCATTCTCTCGCTTTCTCTTTGCGCTCGGGTTGAATAGTTTGGTCACACGGATTTGGTTTGGAAATTCGGGGCGGTGATTGCAAAATGGAGGAATCACGTCTACAAGAGCCGTGGGGCCTCTTCTTCACTAGGTCTAGATGATTTGGTTTTCGGATCCGAAGAAGGTTTGCCTGATTATCTCTCACATGGAAAAACCTATTGCGTATGAGATTTACTTAATAGGTGCTGGGGAGATTGGTTCTAATTCTTGTAGGAGCAGTAGCAGCACGACCACGACCGATGATGATAATGATTGGACTAAACAACAAATGCAAATTTTAATTCATGCCATCGAATTGCCCAGCAACAAATATCCGAGTTCCATGGGATATTTCAATATGGGCTCTAAGGTTTATATGGTCGGTGGCGATAGAGTTACCACTTCTCCCAATAGAAGGAGTGAGAAAAATACATACCTTGACACTCTGTCTATGTCTGCTATACTGATACCTCATTATCCATCACCATTGTCCGTGATACCAATATGTCACATGAACATTGGCAAGTGTCAACCTTTTGTTTCCCCTGTCGATGGCAAGTTTTATGTCCTCCCCCACCACCCAACTCGTTCTACCCGTTTCACTATCAAGACGCCATTATTCGAGTGTTTTGAGCCAAATGGTGAGAGGTGGTCGGTTTTGCCGAACCCTCCTTTTTACTACTACGGAGAGTATCCTTATCGTGGTAACCCAGGAGTTGTTGAGTCGAATACTGTGGTTGGCTCTAAGATCTTTTCCTATACCACTCACAAACATTGCTTGTATGCTTTCGATATAGACTACTCTGAATGGAAGACTTTTAACTTGTGCACCTACAAATGACAGAATTTTCCTTTCAGGAGGGAGCAATTGTTTCGATACCTAAATACTGTAATGTGGTCTAATGTTGGTTATCCTTTAACCGCCCATGCTTTCATACGGTCAGCAAGGGAGTTGAAGGTCTCACCACACTTTTAAGTTTAACTCAGCAAGGGAGTTGAAGGTCTCAGCAAGCAATTCCATGTGCTTGACTCAAAAAATGAATAGTTTGTCTTTTGAAATCCGGCTGCCATGTTCAACCCTATGCCGGAGGGAAGCCGTCGATTCTGGCTTGTATGTTCCGCCTTGTGGAAAATCTCAATGACATGGTCACTGCTTTCGAAGTATATCCTTTTCTGTGCGCTGGAAAAAGGTGCTTTTCCAGACCACAAGAGGATTGTTGGAGAGACGTCTGTGCTAGCTGCTGCAGATCTTCGCTGCTCCCTGTTTAAGGCTGGGTCCGAACACTTCGAGTGGTAGTCTTGCGTTGTTACTTCCTTTCTCTTGTAAACCCCTTTCTAGTCTTTTTGTTTTCTGCTATCCTATGCACCATCTCGTCATTAACAACCACAATCGCAACCAATGGAAGTATGAGAATTTTCCGTACAAGTACACTTGATAACTTGAGTATGAAATAACCCACACCCAACCCTTATACGCTCACTCATAGAAGAACTCACTCTCAACAAGCATAAAAACTTGACCCTTGCACACAAACTGTTTTCTTCTCTCTGTATCTCTGCCGAAAAAACTCTTCCTCATGCCATTATGTAAGCACCCACCAACCCATGCATTAATACATGTTCCAAATTGTTGGAAAGGCACACATGGCAATATAGAAGATGGACCAGCTAACCCCGCTATCACTTCGGTAATCCCAGAGAGTAATAAATCTGTGGAAGACGTTTATAGTCAAGTGGAATGTGAACACCAATTAGAAGTGTTAGTGGTTCATAGGTTTCATGCTTTTGCTTCATTTTAGATGGGTTCTTCCCATTGGCACCCTATGAATACCATTTTCTTTCCCGCTTCCTTTAAAGGAATACAACAGTAGGGGTGCACTTTGAATGTGAATACTCAAGGGTAGGCTGGAAAGTGGGCACCTTTGTGGCCTTCTTTCGCTATGACATTGGATTCATATGATCCATAGGGTTCCGGATAACCAAATTGTGGCCATTGTTGTTTTGCTGTTTGAAAGAGTTGATCTGGTTCTATACAACAGAAAGGGGAACACTTAATTTTGAAAGTGAGAAGGCTGTCGGAAAGCCCTCGATCTGAAGATACAGTGGCTTGCTGAAAGGTATCAATAAGTTGCAACAAGTGGCTTCTAACTTCTCATCCAAGCTCTTAAGCTGTTTCGGTGTGCAGGACCTATAGTACTCATAAAAATATGCATTAATATGTGTGTTCATGCTTTAGCTCGCAAACCAGACCCAATTTATCCTCTAATAGCCCGTGCTTTGCACAGGCACCTCCCCTACCAAATATGGTGGATTGTTTGCGAATATGCATCTCTCAAGTGGATTAATGGTTTGTCGGTAAGGTGAAAACAGTAGCATGTTTTGCTGGTCTTTTTGGGCTATTGCTCATGTTTTCTAAATTTGTAGTTAATAGTTTGCATAAACATAAAAAGTTTAAACTTTTGTTGACCTTAATGTACTTACGCGTGGGTGCTCTCGCACACCGAAGTGGGATAGGAACTAAGGCAATTTTCAGGTCTCTAGGATCCATTTTCTTAAGTAAGGTGAAAAGTAAAAAGCCCGATGCTGCTCTCTTACCGGGCTCTCTTCCAATTCTCTTCAAATAGATTTAAAAAACCATGGGACATTAAAACCTTGCTGCTGCCCTTGCTCTGGCCATGCTTCACCACATCGTTTCTTCTCTGTACATGGTACCATAGGCATATTGATAGCTCTCCACAGTTCTGAAAGAAATGCAACATTGTGGTTATCCTATAAAATAGAGGGCTTGTTCCTTCATTGGGTACTTTTGATAATGAGAATAAAGATTTAATTGAGCTCCTGGTTTTCTTTTCTTTTTGGCTTTTTGTCTTCTTTGCGGATTCAAGCACACCAGCCGTCCGGCGTCAAAATGTTATCAGAGTCAGGTTCGGTCCACTCCTTCTGGTCAATCGGTGTGTTGCTTTGTGAACACAGTTTTGTCGTTGTACCCCAATATAAAAAACTGTGTTGACAAAGCAATGGAGCTCAATTAAATGGAAGGCATTACTCTAATGAGTGGTCCAAGTTTACATGAGATAATGCAACTTGGATGATTAAGGCTAAACCCATTGTTAAATCAGAGCTTAGTCCTAAAACCCAAATGTAATGGTAAAAACATACACTGTATGTGTTAAAACAGAGAGAGGGAAACGACGGCAACTTGTTCCTTCGCAGGGAGAGAAACAACGTCGTTTTAGAGTGAGCATATGGATATGGATGTTCTTGAAGACAATTTAGGTTTATAGTTGCTGCTATAATCGGGTACTTCTATTCGAATGTGTTGTAAATAGCCAAATACCCACCACAAACAACCGGTCCGCAACTCTACTATAAATTTTAATCAGATAATGTGAAAAAAATAGATGGATAGACATATTTACATGACAAGGAATTCAGCCAGATTATTTTAGGATTTTGAAATTCCCAGACTATAAAAAGCAGAAATCAGAAATAAGAATTAAAACTCTAAGTCTGATGAGCATGGGATTCCGTCTAGCCAATATGGAACCAAATCACAAATACAATGTTCACCAATTCTGAACTTGCTATCGAATTTTCCCAAGCTGCTTGAAGCTGCAATGTAGAATGAAGCCTCCCCAGCACATGGTTCATAGAAGGTCTATGGGTCGGTTCCATAACCAAGCAACTTAGTGCTATATCGACATAGTTCCTAAAACATTCGGGTGCTATTTTTCCGATTAGATATGGACCAATGACATCGTCGATAGTTCCTCTTTTGATGCATGCGCAGAACCATGGAACTAACAGATCCCCGTCCAAATTGGAAGGTTTCTTAGCACACAATACATCGACAAGCACGGCACCCAATGAGTACACGTCTGATTTCTTTGTCAGTTCTCCATGGTCTAAGTACACGGGGCCCAACCACCCAAATGGGCCCATGTTTCGACGCCACTTTAGCAATGAGTTTTTGGTTGCGATGCTAGCGGGAATCGGCTCGGAAAGTTCAAAGGCAGCCACTTTCGCGACCCATTTATCATCCAAATAAATGTTTGATGGTTTTATGCTGCGGTGGATGACTTCTTGTTCTACGTTCGTGTGGAGGTACTTGAGTCCTTGTGCAATGTCGATGCAAATCTCAAGCCGCTTTTTCCAAGGAAGCGGATTGTTATCGGTTCCCAAGAGATGACTGTTCAATGTCCCATTCACCATGTACTCGTACACGAGAATCAACTCCTGCTTCTCATAACAAAATCCTATCAAAGAGACTATGTTAGGGTGAGGAGTCGGAGATGGTACCTGAATCTCGGCATACGGTACTTCTTTGGCAAAGCGTGTTTCCTCTATCGGTTGATGACGATTCACAACCACAAGAGTTCCCCCCACCATACATCCCTTGTACAATCTAAACGAAGAGTCTAAACTGATCAAAAGACCCTGATCGAAACCATTCGTGGCGGCGTGAATCTCTTTAAGCGAGAAAATGCGGTATCCTGATTGGGTAAGGTCATCTGAAAGTGGGTTCAGAAACGAATGCTTTGAGGATTCTCCACCTTCTCCACCGTTTCTCCACCAACGACCCATACCCTTAGGTAAAAGATTTATATCTTGAAATGCCTTTGCGATTGTTCCCTGCGATCTTCCGTTACGCTCATGCGCCACCAATGCAATCTCAAGGCTCTCCACTACTTCAGCCATTGTAGGCCTTTCCTTTGGTTGATCATGCAAACACTTGTTGGCAAGTTTGGCAAAGTACTTAAGACTACGTAGTGTTGTTTCTCTCTTCAGGGAGGGATCAATGATTTCGTCAAGATTTCCCTTTTTGATGTACATTTTAGCCCAAAGAATTAAACTAACTTGCTCCTCCTCCAATCTTTTATCTACCGGTGGCCGACCACACAAGACTTCCAACAACACCACGCCGAAGGCATAAACATCAGATTTCTTGGTTAGTCGATTGGTGTAGAAATAATCTGGATCCAAGTATCCAAAGGTTCCTTTGACATTTGTGCTAACATGGGTTGTTGTATTGCTTGTAATGCTTTTAGATAACCCAAAATCAGAAACTTTTGCTACCAAATTCTCATCCAACAAAATATTTGTGCTCTTCACATCACGATGTATGATACCTTGTTTGGTACCATTATGAAGGTAGCCGAGCCCCCGTGCGGCACCAAGGCAAATGTTGAGCCTTTGCTCCCATGTTAGATGAGATGTAGTCTTACCGTTTTTTTGTGCACTTGTTTTGTAAAGGTGATTGGCGAGGGTCCCGCTAGCTATGTATTCGTAAACAAGAATCATCTCATGCCCCTCGTTGCAATAGCCGATGAGCGAAACGAGATGAGTATGCCGGAGCTTTGAAAGCAACTTCACCTCCGTCCAAAACTCTTCAGCACCTTGCTTGGACTCGGCATTCAACCGCTTTATAGCAACAACTGTGGTTGTAGCACCGTCGTGGATGAAGCCTTTGTATACCTTACCGAATCCCCCAGTTCCAATAATTAGTGCATCGTCAAAGCTCAGAGTCGCTTTTAGTACTTGTTCTAGTGAAAAGCGACGGTCAGATCCCTCCACTTGAATCCCGCCACCATCGGTGAACAAGGCTTCCGCTTCACCAACCAGATTATGAGACGAAGCTCCTTGGAAGTGACTTTCGTGACTCGAATCGGCACCATTAGAAATGTTAAGGGCTAGCGGATCTTGTGCAAAATTCTCCATCTCGTTGATGCAAAATTCTGCAGAATGGGGCAATGATAGATGTTTGATGATATTGACGGAGATATTACTAGAACAGGGTGGGGATGAGGTCAACTTCGAGTCGCCCGCAACCTTATTTAAGGCTTGATAACGGTTGACCTTAGCTGAAGCTTAGTTGGTCTTGCCCCTCGGGTTCGAGTCCTGAGGTGGAGGTCGTGGGTTCAAGATGATGGAGCAGCGGTTGGCCCTTTGTAGTAACCTAACATCCTAACATCCTAACCTACTAATATCCTACCGTGTGGCGCAAAAAAAAAAAAAAAAAAGGAAGGTATAATGCCAAAACTATTTTTGATTGTGCCAAAATTTTAATGCATAAAGAACTTATACTTTACACATGATTACAATCATTTAATGCAGTTAAGTTTGGGCATCATCAAAATTAATTTTGGTATTAGCACTATTCAAAAAAAAAAGTTGATATTCAACTTTGGAAAATTACGTCCATGGGACTTGGTCAAAAGAATATCGGGTGTTTGGGAGCATTGTTTGTATAAAAATATTGTTTGATCTTCACACTTCGTAAAAATATTTGTTGTTGTTTTATACTTGAAATTCTCTAATATTTCTTCTCATAATTAGGAATTATCAAATATCACCTCAAGAACAATGTTTTTATCACTATTTTGTGATTTAGAAAATAATATCTTAGAGAACGGATATCAAATTGTTCCATAAACTCACATACAGAAATTCCGAGGGAATTGATCAATATTGTACCGATCGAATACAGACGGGCCACAGGGCCCACTTACGGGTCCCACACAAATGATCCGAGCTGTTCAAAAATTTAAAAATATTTTGCAAATGGGTCCGAGAGAAATCAGCTCAAAAAGATACCTGTAACTAGTTTAATCCGATATATCAATTTCTCATTCAGATTTCTCACGAAGCCACTACAGGGACTGAGACAGGATTTTTACGTAGAGGGACGAATATATACAATCAAAAAAACTAAAATAAAGAGAGACAATGATTTGAATTTTTACCAACTTCAAAAATTACATAATAGGAGTAACACCAATACATATGAAATTAAGTACGTTTTTATATCAACATCGATTGCAAAAGTATTACTCCCTCCGTCCCTTTTATAGTGTAGACATTTTCATTTTGGGTTGTCCCTTAATAAGTGTGTGTTTTGAAAAGTTAGTGGGTACATTTCCTATTTTGCCCTTAAAAGTAGATTCCTTTTTGAAAA